>KZ061971.1:245662-256092 GCA_002091835.1 Anopheles maculatus
TGTGTGTTAATTCTTCTTATTCAGAACTCCGAAGAGGATTATTCCGCGCCCGAGAGTGATTGTCACTCCATTTCGGTCAAAATTGCTGATGCTTCGATGGAGGATACTGCCTAGACACTTGCCCGGCGTACAGTAATTGTGGGATGTGGGAAATGTGTGTGTGTGTGCGGGGTCGTAAAGCGAGTTGGATGGTACGCCTGCTACCAGAGACCTATATGGACAGCGAGCGTTTAAGCCGATAGATCTTCTGGTAGATCTTAATCTGCGTTTAGCCTATTGTAAAACCATTATTCGGCATCTTGTCGTTCAGACGATTCGGCAGGCGATACCTTCGTGGGCATTGTTTTCGGCGTTCGTGCGTCCAAAAATGTAGCGACACAGAGGAAGTAGCACGTCCATTACTAGTTTACTGTTCAGGGTGTTGTAAGAAGGGAGCTACACTGCTTCCTAGAAGAAATGTTTGAAGTCATAAAATCGTTGTTGTGTGATGAACCGCTGAGCCATACTGAGCAAGTGTTTAGAATTTGTGAACCTCAAATCTCCGAACTAGAGTAAGCTATTGATGAGTCAACTCTTTTCAATCACGAGCTGCCTGTAGAGCTTACTAAGCTGTCGGCAAACTAGATGTAAACAACGTTATAAGCTAGAGTAAAAGATCGTGTTTCCTACCAGTACCTAGGGTGAGTTCTAGCTCCCTAACAAATGTCCCTAAAACTTCCAACTGGACAAGGATTTTCGCTCCAAACGTCAACCGCGGCTTCGCCATAATCAGCCAGCTTTGTTCCACATTTTCTAACCTCCGTAGCCACACCACATCATCACCATGACTCAATAAATGAGTAATTTTAATATGCCGATAAATCTGCCACGGAAATCATCACGGTGATGCAGATGAAGCTGCGGATTGTATTTTTTAAACCGCAGTTTGGCTCTCATCACAACACTTTATCTGACTCATAAATTTCAACTAAATTTATTGTTTTCCAAATGGCCGCACCTTCCGCGCAACCCGGCACGATCGCGAACATCACGTACTACTACTACTACTACTACTACTGGCCCTCTGGCGACGACTAGCACCGGGCACCCGGTCACAGTCCGGTTAGTACTAAAAATAAAAATCCGATCCGCTAGAACCAATCTCTTGAGTCATGACCTATAATTTGATGGATTGGAAAAGTGCGTTTTCGCCATCGCGTACAGCGATTCGTTCGATTCGCGGTGCCTGCGTCATAACAAGCAACTGCTTCGATTCGCCATAGATCCAGATCTGGGCAGACTTTCGCTGCGCTGTCATCATCGGCCGGTTTCGTTGGTAATGGATCTGTTTTGGCGTGGTGTGCCTGATCGCTTTTGTGAAGCGTTCTTCAAAACCCGGGCGCCGGGGTTTGCATTATAAGTTTTATCCCCAGTTGCTTTATTGCAAATTATTACAACTCATCGACTATGGGTTCGTCGGCGGCGGCCCTGTCTAGACGCGTCTCTGGATGTGCGTCCTGGATAGACGAGCGCTAAATTAACCTTCGCGGTAATCAATTTAACTTCAGTTTACTGTACCATAAATCTTCAAACGTACGGCACACCGTATTCGTTGAGGCATCTGTTGACTGGCGCTGCAATCAAGGCGATCCTTTTTTTTTTTTTTGATCCAGTCAACTCGCTAATAGCTGATATGATCTTTACCGTCTAATGGCAGGATTAATAAAACGGCTTGCTGATGTGTTCTTCTCGGTCTGGGAACTGCCCGCCACCACCACCACCACCACACTGCCCGCCGCTTGCGCATTAGCACGATGGCATGTCAGCATGTCATTACTGGTGACGGTGACGGTTCTGCTAACGAAACAATTAACACCGCACGTAACACTTTTCAATTTTATGTATCAAAAGTATCGCGATAAGTAGACGATAAATCTACCCAGCCCAGCCATCGCTTGACAACTTGTTTGGACAGCCGGGTACGTGATCGCGCTACGGACCGAAAAGGATCATCACACTTACACACCATATCGTGAGAATGGTTCATCTCATTTGCAAAGTTGATGCCCAATATCGAAAACCGCGGCTATATTAATATGTACATTTATGCACCACTATCGCGGACGCGGATTCTGCAACGTGGCCACCATTGTGAAGGCCCATCAGTTGGGAACCATTTTGTGTGGCGTGTGTCACAATGGTGTGAGCGTTATCGCGACCACTCGGTCGCTGCTGCTCCAGGAAATCAAAGCAGATCGTGATTTCCAATATTCAAATCGCAATAAATCACCGACAATCCGTTGAGACAACTGCAAATTACCGTCGCCAACCAACCGACAAGTTGGGAGAGGTTCGCGCTAGGTATTTGCCCTTCCTGGACACGCCAAACGTCGTACAAAAAACACACACACAGAGCGGCCCAATGATCGTGCCGGGCAAGCGTTCACCACGAATGATGAATTCTTGATAAAGTCTACAGACACTGTACACGACAGCACGAACACGGTTCCAGCGTGTTTTGGTCCCAGACAGGGTAGAGATACCTGAGGAGTGCGAGGACTCGTGCCCGGAGGCAGGGGGAAACGATCGATAGAAATGCATTTCCATGTGACATTCTTTTAAAATCGATTTATGACACCTGCACCAACCACAACAATGAAGCACAACAATGCATGATCCGATCGGTGCCGTATCCTTCAAATTCCATCGCGATCCGAGATTAGGTATTGCGATCAGTTTCGAGTACGAGTCAGATCTTACTAGAGAGACTAGAGAGACAGCCCTTTTTGCCGCTACTAAAATAGGTTTTACAACAAGCAACCTTAAATATCAGCAACCCCATTAATGCCACGCGTCTGTGGAAAGCCGTTTTATGGCTTATGCACCCCTATTCTTGGTCGTCCAAACTGAATCTCTAACGTGATCTCTTCGCTGTGCAGTTATTACTAGCAGAAGTTAAGGCTATTAGACCTGCTGACACATTGTCAATTTAAATTGTGGCGCCTACCGACGGCATACCGAAATAGTTACAGCTTGCACCACTTCTTGACGACACCGGCGTTTTTATGGCCTGGCTGGCTCGCTCGCTGCATTCCTCCATGTGCAGTTGCGCTTGGGCGGGGAATACAGATTAGCTAGCGAAACGCCACAACATGCAGCATATCGTTCCGTTTGCGTGAGGCGTGAACTATAATTATCACCCGCGAACAGTTCGCCCCGGGCGCTTGCCGAAGATAATCGGCGACTTAGGGCGATCCTCGCCGTAATCCAGTGACTCTCACTCTCTCTCTCTCTCTCTTTTTTGTGTGTGTGTGTGTGTGTGTGTGTGTGTGTGTGTGTTAATTCTTCTTATTCAGAACTCCGAAGAGGATTATTCCGTGCCCGAGAGTGATTGTCACTCCATTTCGGTCAAAATTGCTGATGCTTCGATGGAAGATACTGCCTAGACACTTGCCCGGCGTACAGTAATTGTGGGATGTGGGAAATGTGTGTGTGTGTGTGCGGGATCTCACATTCTAGTGCACACGTCCGATCGACCGGACGTCGTGATGGGTTTCGACGAGACGCTCGCTTTATTTACGCCTATCGTACACACGCCGAGACAACAACTTTCCGGGGGGAGTTGTGAGGTAGAAAGGGAGCGCTAGCCTCATCACGGTAGCTGCGGCGTCACGACGAAATGGTTTACTTTAGGTCCGGGACTAACCCCAAAAAATATAACCCCGAATCCCAACCAAAACACGAAAAAAAAAAATAACCCCGCCATCAACGTAAACAAACCGACCGAGATCGCTGCAGTTGTGGCGTGTACGAAAAACAGGTCGCCGGCCCCGTATGAGATCAGCTGATCGCATTACGACCACGGACTCTTTCGGAGATTCGACTTGGTTGTCGCCAGCCGCCACCGTCGCCAGAGCGCTTATCGGCTGCGGAAGACGCGAACGAGACTCGAATCCCCCGCTGGGTTATCCGGCAGTCCTACTCTCGAACGCGCTCTAATCCTGCCGCCAACGAAACCATTAGGCGGTGGCGAGATCGCGTGATGCCATCAGCATGCGAGAGACGGTGAGTAGGTGTGCCCGGTCACTC
The DNA here is from genome assembly GCA_002091835.1 of Anopheles maculatus. Lineage (NCBI taxonomy): Eukaryota > Metazoa > Arthropoda > Insecta > Diptera > Culicidae > Anopheles > Anopheles maculatus. The sequence continues at coordinate 249,731 of KZ061971.1, forward strand.
TCGGCATAGGGCGAGACGCGTGTTTGTAAAGCGGTCCCGGGGTAATTACATTACATTTAATTAAAAATCCATCACTTATCTTACCACCAAATGGACGAAATGGAGATAAAATGCCAATCATAACACCACGGCCGGTTAAGAGAGACAGGAAAAAAAGAGTATGTCTGTCTGTGACATACTTCCTTACCGCCTTGCTTCCCAACCGACCCATGGAACATGGTACGTGGAAAGCTTCAAAGCACGTACCCCGGGGCCCGGGTTTTCTTTTATCACCCTCAGAAAGCCTTCTTTTTTCTTGTGAAATGGTGTAAAAGGGCCGGACATAGGCCGGAAGTCCTTTGATTTTTGTTGTTGTACGCATTCCGATGCGGATCAGACAACACCTGAATAGGGTGTCCGATCGTTCTGGGAAATGCAATCCCTACCTACCTACCTACCTACCTGCCGCAAGCGGAAGCGTCCAAGAGAATGGTGTCAAAATTCCCACGCCAGCCAGCTAACCGATTTAATCCTATTTGCCACAACGTTTTGCTATGGTGTGGACGCAAAAGGTGTTCCGGTGTCTTGCTGATCGGAGGAAGCGCTCAGGTAAGCGTCACCATTGTTTATTGTGTGTGTGTGTGTGTGTGGAAAAGATCGGAAGGCTGCTGGATCGGTGGCTGTTTACTTTAGGAAACGTGCTTAATAGGGGTTTTCTTGAAGGTATTGCATGGTAAGAACCAGGCACGAATATAGAAGGACGACTTTTAGAATTCCATTATATTGGGAAGATTTTAAGTTAAGGATTCTTTTTTTTCCTCCTGAGTGAGCTGAGCTGAGATGAGATACCGATGGACTAGCTCACGATACTACGCACATACCAGGTACCAGAGATCTAGTACGACTCAAAAGGACTCTTGCGTTTATAGCTGACTCAGACGTCCTCAGCTTAGATGTGTGTCTTCAGCTAGCTCTCCTACGGAGCACGTCTAGTAGACAGGGTTCTATAAGCTGGTGCGGTAGCAATACTGCACTGGTAAGGTATGGATCCGAAGCCTCTTGAAGGTCAACAAAGGCTCTCCATACCCTACTTCGACTCAATACGTCCCCTTCGTATAGAACGGTAACATGTCTCTCCAAATATCTGAGCTTGGGAAGATGGGAGATAGGGCTAAATTGAGCGGAGGGGAACAGGTAGCGTTGTTAGGGGCGACTAGCTGTCCGTTCTGTCCTGGCTTCCTACGGGACTTTAAACAGCTAGGAAGCGTAGGCCCTCCGACGAGACAGGAGGTTGGGGGAGAGGCCTTGCAAGCCACCCTCAATACTACTGCAACGAAGGATATAGAACGATATCTTCTGTAAATCAGTACTCTTGCGATACTAACGTACTTCTCAAGGCTCAAGACCTACATTACTAGAGTATAAATCTGCTCAGAATAGGCATAGTGCTTCGTTTAGTCTTGATGTTCTATTATTGCAAGCTTCTTAAGTTTATAACTTAACATTAGAACCCTCTTGGAAGCAGATATGATGAGTGACTGAACAATTGAGCAAGCTCTAATCTAGTGAACAAAACAGTGTGAGCTACATGCCTGTATTTCAAGAGGACTCATCCACGAAAGGTCCACCACTAGCATACGTGTTCTAACTGACTTGCGAGGAGTCTAGGAGACAACGTGAATCGTAAGACTCTGAGCTCCAGTATCTCGTGGGAGTGTGCTTTTGTGAGCTAGATCTCCAGAAGTTCTAATATCTTATCGTTATCTTACAAATAAACCCCCAACATTGTCAATCACCCCGAAAAACCAGAGCGTACAGATCTAATCAACAAGAAGACGGATCGATTTTCCACGTGCCCTACAACACAACCTTAAGATCTCCGCAATTTGGATTTGTTTTCATCGTGTTCTTCGTCAAATGCCGGCCGGCGCACGGTGCAGAACCAACCGATTCGCCCCCTTCCCTCCCCCTCTGTACCTTTCCTCTCCCGCTCTTCAAGCACTTGATTTCCGCATCACTCCCATATTTCCATACGGTTTTATTTATATACACAAGGCGCAACAAGCAGCGTGGCGCAAAAAAAAAGCACAACCACGCCACAACAACAAATAATTGTATCGAAAATGAAAAATTAATTTCTGATATCATGCTCGTAAATATACATACACACACACACACAGACGCGCGCGTGGTGAACGGCGGCGGCGGCGGCAGCGCATGCTCGAGTGTTCGCAACACTGCGCCCGGCATTGTGTCGTCGCCGTCGCCAGAGCAAGTCACGCTAAGGTTCCCTGGCTGTTTTTTTTTTTGTGGTTTTTGTTATATTGTTGGATTTCTTCCCTTCTTTCCGGGCCAGGTCAGGGCATCAAACGGGTGCCACAGTGTGTCCCACCTTCCCTTTTTTTCCATGTGTATTTGTGTGTGTGTGTGTAAATAAATATTTTATTCTCTTTCATTTTTCGCTACGACGCCGTGATCGCCGGTGGCTGAACGACGCGAGCTGCTCCGAGAGATCAAACTCACACACACACGCGCGGGGTAGATCGTGAGGTTCATGATCGTCGATCCCTTACACGTTCACTCCACCGATCCTCCCAGCCCATCCCGCCACATCCCTCACCATGGCGCCAAACGTAAAACTGCCCGCCTGTCGCTATCTTATTTGTCAGTTAACCTTAAATCTTTAGCGCAACAACAACCGCACCGGGCCCGACGCCGTGATCATCGTTCGCCCCGATCGTTCGACACAGCGATGCGGCAGCAATCGGTCCGCGGCACAGGGGTCGACGTGCGCCACAGCACCACAACGCACAGCTTCTCCGCGCGCCTCTTCGCGCAGATCTATCTCTTGACGACGATGATGATCTGTCCGGTTCTGTCTCGCGCCGACAACGACGACGCCAGCGCTAAGCGCCATGATGAGAGGAAGCAAAGCACAACCTCCGCGTACGCTCGTACCTCCGTCGCCCGCATCGCCCCACCAGTTGATCGCGGCAGTGGGCCAAAAATTGAATTGAAAAATCGCACCGAAACTCGAACCGAGAGCATCGCGTGTACGAGATCGCGATCGCAAAGGATTCAACGGTTTGACCGGGCGCCCCTGCTCATCGCACCGTAAAGAGCTTGAGAAGAACGTGTGCGTGCGTGTGTGTGTGAAGCGCCTTGTGGCGCCCGCTTCTTGGCGACGGTGAATTCGATCGAGAGGATATGGAAACCGAGCCACTGGCGTCACACCGTTAACACACGCTGCAACGGTGAGCTGGTGGGCAAGAAGACGACCACGCATCATCACCATGATGATGATGATCATCATCATTATCATCATGCACGCGTCCTTTCCCTGACCGTGTTGTGTTTTTTTTTGGCGTGAGAAAGCGAACATCGACGGCAACACAGCGCAGGACGTCCCGGGTTGGAGGAATTATTAAAACCGGCCAGAACGGCCAGCCACGGTGTATAATCAGAAACAACTTGTTAAGCGCCACCAGAAGCAGAACACAACCGCTCCCCATTCTCTGTCTACGGCTCGCTATCCTCTTCGAACACCGGGAGACGCGAACGAGAGAGAGAGAGGCACACACACACAGGAGAAAACACAACATCGCGCGCCAGATGCGGCGGCGTTTGCTGCATCGATCGTACGCGGTGAAAAATTATTACATGCAACCCTTGGCTCACTCTCGGTTCCCTTTGACTTGTTGGTGCGCGCTCTGACAGGTCTTCTGGAAGCAGGCGGAACCAGAGAGGACGTATTTGCGAGTCATTTGCAGCAACCACAGACAGACAGACAGACACACAAAACACAGCGTTTTCGGTGGAAAGCGAATCAAGACAAAATATCCATATTCAGGGGGGGGGCGAAAATTGGTTTCGTTCTTCGGGTTTGGAAACGAGAAAATGTCAAACCGATTTACGCACTCAAAAAAAAAATGGACAACACGGTCCTGGTGCCCTTTAAGGAGTCGAAAAGAAGATGTGATCATGGCTGTCACAGGGCGCCACCGCTAGACACACTAATCGCCGGAGTCTCCGCGGTAGTACCCGGTGGAGCGTTACGCACATCCCCGATCGTTTGGCACGCTGGACTTTGGCCCCCGCCAAACAGGCAAAAAGGGCACGTCTCCGCCCGAAACGACGAGAAGAAAACAAAAACCTCCACAAAAATGTCACGCATGATAGCAACCGGGGCGGCTTTTGTTTACCGACGGCTGTTCATTATTGCCGGTGACGGTGGCGCCAACCACTAACAAGGGGTTTTTAAGGCGTTAGACTTTCAAATTCGTGCCGGTCGTGCCGGTGCAGTTGCGATGCGGATTAGAAAACTAATCCCAATTTCTGTGTGTTCGTGTAATTGGCGAAACAGTGCGCAGTTGCAATGTAATTAATTCGATTTCTCGGTCGATTTCTAATCGGAAAACTAGAATTCTTGACCAGCAAGAGGGCCAAGATCACGACTAACTAGGATTTAGGAAAGGTTCGTCTAATAGACTCACAATCTAGATTATCAATCTAGGAGGGACAAGATCCAAGATCCTTGGCTATCCAAGATTTTGTAGTTTAATATCCGGATGCTATTTTAAGATTCAGTTTGATGCTCTAACAATATTGATGCTGCTTGTCTACTGCCGACAGGCAGATAAAACAAAGATCTTCAGCTACTGAAGTCAGAAATGACAGAACAAAAGACCTCCTGAGGTTCTGCTGTTTCCAAGGATTTGAAGCAGAGGACGTAATAGTAGGGACGTTAGCAAATGGAAGATCATTAGAGGAAGACATTTGGCACATAAATCGTGAATTCAAGGATCTTCGGGCGAGTCTTGATGGGCCCCAACTATTTTCTTAAAGTCCAGATAATGGAAGTTCAACTGTACTCAACCCTAAAATCTTCTCGGAGAGCTATTTCTCGCATCTTTTACCACACACCGTCCACGTGGTCCGCCATTTTACAACTTCCCAACACCATAAAGTACGTCCAAGCTGTCGCAATGTCTGTTCGGATAGTGCCACAGGTCCATTAACGGGCGCTGCCAAAATAAACGAACCGAAGGGAACAACATCCGATACCAGCTGATTTTCTGCTGTCCAAAACACACACACACACACACACACACACACCGATTGGATCACCTCCAAACAGCATTTTCTTCGACCAGCACAGACCTAGCTAAGGCCCTTCGGTAAATTTGCCCGCTCGTTTTAATTAGAAACATATTACACCAGATTGCCAATCGACCGATCCCTCCCAGCTCGCCGACCTCCCAGTCCTTCCCCAGCTCGTTTGAATAACATACACACGCATTTGCATACGGTCGCGCACATATCAATCACGGCCATTCATTTCGCCGGGATCCATTTCGCATTCCGCCTAGTGTACCGAGACCTCACGGACGCGACGGAAATTGAAGGTGCCGGAAAAGCGGATACAGAGAGAAAAAAAAACCCCGATGGTGCTAATGTGCGAACACGGTTGAAAGCCGTCCAAACATTAGTGCTCCACTTCGGCACTCGCTCTCACCACACTTGGTGCGCCACCAACCATCGCAATTTATCTCAATTATCTTTTATGGAATTTTAATAACAGTGCAACAATAGTAATGCATCGAATGCGTTTTGTGTTGCTGAAAGACGCTGTCTACGAGATGCGGAGCTGATGTGTCGCGTTCTCCTCCACTAGAGACAGACGAACCAGACCCTGCTAAACGATCACCGAAAGGATGGTCAATGTCAGTACTTTGTTGCACCAACAGCCCAGTATGTCACCTGTCTGTTCCGTCAGCCGATGCACTTCCTTCCAGCAGTGGCCGCAGTGTGTGTGTGTGTGTGTGTACAGAGCGCGTAAATGTTTCATTGAACCTTTCAGTCGCGGTAGGGTTCCGAAACGCGTAAAACACCACAATTGCCCGGGCCATTCATAGGCCACATTCTTCGCATACCTGAGCGAAGCTTCGTGTAAGCAGATGCGCGTGATGTATCCATATCCGTTGGCCGATGATGGCTGCTTTTCATCACCTCCACCAGACTATCGACGTCTATCGGTGAAGCGGAATACGCGTACGTTTGACCTATAAATAACTAACCAGTTCATGCGGATGAATCAACCGGTTCATTCGGATGAATTCTTGGTGCGTTACCTGGCACCATAGTATCCCGTGTTGATCGATAATGGGTTTTCGCTACCGATGATCGATTGATCGATTGATCGTTCAAATTTATGGCAGTTGTAGCTTGCACTCGTCAGCGCTTCCCACGCGCACGTTATCCTGCGGTGTTATCATTCTTGAGGGTTGCTTGCTTTGCTTTAAAATAAAACAATACACCGGTACGAATCGATCATCCACCTACCGACGTGCGTCATAAGGTAGCTCCCGTGTTCGTCCAGGTGA
>KZ061972.1:0-91356 GCA_002091835.1 Anopheles maculatus
AGCTGGTACGATGATGGAGCAAGCGTAAACACACTGTACGATGGCGTTATGTTATGCTCTACGTACTCTCTTGCACCTAGTGATCTGCTGTATGCTGAGAGAGTGTAGTAAACATAAACTGGAAACGGTGCGTGGCAGAGTTTGATGTTTTGGGGTCGTATAAGCCCGGTGTGATTATATTTCGCAGAGAACGAATGGCTTGTTGGGATAAGAGAGGATTTGTAGTTACTCCGCTAGTATTCAAAACGCGATTCGAATTTGTGAATGTACTATATTGGTTTTATAATAAATTATCCAATCCTTGTAATCGAAATCAGGTAGCAATGCCTGATTTTTTTCTATGATACTTTTACAGATAGAACTAGAACCTTCAAGTACAATAATTTCCGAATCAGTTGACAAATACTGACAAATTAGCATCGCTCGAATGTTTGCCTGCAGCAATGGCTGAAGATTCTACATCAACTCTAGAACAGATTCGAGAAAGGCAACAGATACCCGTTGTACATTGAAATGTTTCATTTAACCATGGACACAGGTAGAAAACGGCTCAAATTAATTGGCAAAGTTGATCTTAAAATTTGTAATTTATGCCAAACCATGTAAAGAATGTTAAAACAATATTTTCATTGTAAAATATGTTCTATACAATAAAGTACAATTAACAGGAACATAAGAAAATATAAACCAAAATATTTAAAAAAAAACATAAAATTTGACAAAAAAAAACAAAAAGATACTAAAATAACTAAAAGTGAAAAAACCCCCGCAATATATCAATATTATGATAAACAATCACTTTCTAAATAAACTGAAGGATTGAATTAGCAAATATCTTCAATGCTATCGATGAAGCAAGCATTTCAAAGACCATCATAAAATCGGATATTAATTATTATTTTATCATTAACCGCACTAGCCTCATATTTAGTTTAGCCGTGAATGGTGATGATTTGAATTCCGATGTCGACTCTCACTTTAGAATAGCCCTAATCTCGATGCCCTAATTTAATAAAACAATTAGCACGGAAAAACAACATTCAATTAAAATGTTAGAGGGCACGGGTGAAGCATTAAGCTCGTTCATAAAACGATCATCTACCTTTTAAAACGGCCCTATGCCCGACCACCAAACCCCGACTGGGAGGAGGTGCCGCACATTGTTGATTTTGTTCGGAACGGTCGCCGCAATCTCGTGAGAACAGATCTACACCGATTGCCGAATCAGACGTTTGATTGCACGCTGCCGACCCAACAATAGCAATCGAATCGGGTGAGTTACTTCTTCAACTCCAAATCTCCGGGCCCAGCGTCTTCCCATCTGTAACCCTGGCATTTGCTGCAACATCTCTCGGCGTCTGCCCTCGGATGATCTAAGTGTGAGTGAAGTTACGGATGGCGCAGTACGTCACTCGAATGTCGGCAAACCTCGCCACAATGCCACCGGGTAGGTATTGTTCTGTGACTGACACAGGTCGCGAGAGACCCGCGGGCAGAACAAGATGATGAGTTTAAGACCGCTGCTGTCTGTCGTGTGTCATAAAGTGTGCGATCGAGCCCGACACACAGAATCATCGCACAGGTTCAGTAGGTGTGTGACAATGAAACAACGATCGTTACCGATTGTGGTTCGGTGTTCGAGGGGATGGCTCCAAAACGGTAAGGTTCAAACGCATTCCAACCTCAACGTGAACGTAAAGTTGAAATCCAGAATTGCATCTGATCCGATGTGTTTGATGCCGGAGGGCTGTTAATAGCCGTCGTCCTTCAGAGGGCGATAACAATGCTAACAACGTCAGTATGTATGGGTGGAGTTAAGATACCTACAGTGTTCTGCAAAGACAACATGCGACCGAGCTTTCCGAGGTGCGAAAGGCATGTCTAGTAAATGAAGAATAGCACCGTCATCAGTGTCTACTATGGCCTTGGAAAAGCTGTAAACAAAATCTTTGCCACTCAAAACAGAGCTCCGCAGTTAACGAGCGAGTTATTGGATGGCAAAGACCACGATCGACCTGCAGCCGGTCAGATTGTCCAACTTTCAAGGACTTTTTACAACAAAAAAAATCTATCCAAAAACTCTATTATTACCAAACCACAGGATGGTTTGGTCATAAATGTAACACGTTTTTATTAGATTTACAAATTCACCTGGAAGAAGATGTTTCCATACTTAGACATTAAAAGCTCAACGTAGTGAATGCCCAAGAACAATCGCTCTGTTGTTGTTTTCGTTTAATGGGACGTAAAGTCTACAAGACAGGAAGCAAACTGAAGGTAACGCTTTGTTAATTGACAGGGCTGAGTGGGTGTTCTTCTAAGGGTTTGAACGAAACCTGCCGTGGAATGTTGTTCTCCAAGACTCCGTCCAAAAACCCTTTCCAAAGGTTGTGTGACAGGAAGATTCCCATCCCATTCATGCCATTGCAACATATGCTAAATGAACCGGTTTACGTTTCGTTTTCCCATTTTAAGAATGTTTCAGAAAATCCATCACACAACCAACGTTGCACATATGTTAAATGCGCCCAAAGGTAAGCGCAGAATAGGGAAAGGCATTTGAAGAAGCGGAAGTGCCGACACCTGACAATGCTCACGGTCATTTGCATCGCGACGATGAAATCGTTAGTGGAGCGTTAAATTATGTTGCACACCGAAAACACCGCACCGGGGCGTTTTGTTTCGGAGGCTTGTTTTGCCGCTCACCGTTCGGCAGATCCGCCCGTTTCCGTTCGCACCAGACCATTGGGACGATGATTAATTTGTTTGCAATGGGGTTTGCGAACGCAGGTCGTTATTTTTCATCCGATCTTGTACCATGTTTTGAATACTTTACTACCGAGGTTTCACCACGCCCCATCCTCTTATGTATGCGTTTGGTGTGTTCGCAAAAGGGACGATTTCGTTGTAAGACATTTCGCTAATCGGGGTTAGCATGTGCAAATTAAGTTATTCCTATCGGTCTGATTTGTCTAGCCATGAGTTTTTCTTGCAAATGGCTGCATCAAAGTTGAAGCTACAAATAAACTTGTGTTCAGCCTGTGCTGCTAAAAATATGTACCATTTTGTACATCGGTAATATATTACACAACACATATCAATAAATAAACAGCCATCTTTTGTGTGGTTTATTATCCAGTAAATGAAACGATCAACTACCCGCAAATGCTAAAAGATGTTGAAGGCTGATGAAAGCAAAAACCTACCCAAGAGGCAATGAATGCTTCAATTGATCAACATATTTCTCATCTGTCTCCTTAACTTTCTTTGGCGAATGGCGAAACATTTCTTGCCAATTACTTTCTTCTCGAGGAAAGGAAGCACAGATGCTTTGGTCTCGACGCGACGCTGGTTAGATAATTCATCGATTGTCATTTGATCTGAAAGCGAAAGCAATTGCCGGCCGGCAGACCGACGCAAAGTCGTCATCGTCAAGGGAACCATTCGTCTTCTGCGCTCTGCGGTCGGGCAATATTTTAAGCACGATGCGAAAATCTTCCCTCGCACAAGTCTGTCTGACTGTCTCGCGCTCGTAACGAACTGCGCGGTAAGATCATCGATCAAGCGCGTAGTGCAACGTATCCGGAGACGATAGTAGAAAGTGAAAATGATGGAAAAATCTACCCAACGCTAGCAGCGCATTTTTATGTGAGTGGAAGCTTTTGATAGAGGCATCGCACAGAATACTTTGCACGATTACTTGGCACCCGTTTGTAAATAGCCGTGGACGATACAGTGTAAGGGCTCTTCGCTTATGTAGACATGAACGGATGTTGCACAAAATGCATCACTCATTTTCAGCGATTCGTGACGGCAGCGTCCCACCAATTTATCTTTTTGCAATGTATCGTGCCAACACTGTTTGATTTCGGGTTGGTTTATTTGCTAAAGATGGCAAAAGGAAAAACGAATGAAAAAAGGAAATTCGGTTGAGATATCTTTTAAGATAGTTTTAAAAAATCTTCCAAAAGGTTGAATAATAATTTAAGAACTTTAGCAACAACAAGTAAACCACCTCCAAAGACTCTTTGAGATGATCTAAGAAAACGATTTACACTTATGTCGACAAAGTCGACATTCAACCCCGTTGCATGCTTGATATACGCCTAAAGGTATGCAATGTGCCCAACACGATGCAAGCTCGCACGGTGGATTCAGCGCATGAGGTTCAGATTATTTGGTATTGTAAACAATTTTCCAAAGACCTGGTACTATAATTATATGAATGTCGCTACATAATACACATTCACTGAATAATCAACTATAAGTGTGTTAACATTTTTCGAAGAACATGCAACTTATGAAACAAATGCTACTCTTTTTTTGCTCTTTGTTTTACTACTATTCTTATGGCATTCCAACATTCCTTTAACTTACAGTGAAGAATCCTTGTTTCAATATAAAAACCCCACTTACCTTCCATCACATAAACAATACTGCCCACATCGCCTTCCTTAATGATGAGACTCCCAGCAGCGTACTGTACCGGATACATACAATCAACAATTTCACGTATCTGTGTGATTTCCAGGTTCTTCATGAAATCATTATCCAGGATGGCAGATTTGATTATTTCACGGGATCTAAAAGAAAAAAAAAAAAGCATAACGTACACAAAAAATCTCATTAATCACAACAGTTAATTACAAGTACGAGGGAAACTCCGAACGCTCCCGAATTATGCTCCTTTATTTGCTACGCTCGATAGCGTCAAGATGATCGATTGATGATCGAATTGAAGTACGACAGAAATGAACGTAATCGTGTTTCACGTGTTGCGCGGAAAAGGTCGACCGCACAGTTAGCGTCGGAAAGTGCACATGTCCATTTGGGCGATTGCAATAATCAATCAAGTGCGCGTTCGACTTTTTGCGAGTGTAAAATCACCTGAGATACAGAAGGAATTATGCCATCTCGTGGCAATTAACTTAACGATGTAGATAAATAAGATGTTGTAGGTTTTTGTATTGTGTACATTTGGTATAATTTCACAAACAAGAGGACAAACGGACAAAAGAAAGTGCATTGCGCATTAAATTGGTTTAACAACTCGTAAATTTGATTTATTTTGAGCGGGTCTCACTAGCATAGGAATGTAAATTGAGTAATGCATTCACAATACGTCGAGTATGACCGCCCGCCTTGATAGAACCATTTCTTCCCACACATGCAAAGGGTAATGAAAACTGTCACTCCCGCCCGGTACCTTAACCGGACAATAAATCCATCCAATGGCCCACCATTACGTTAGCTACCTGGAGCAACGAGTACAATGTTTCACGGTGTCGGCTGCGGTGACACACTCGGGAGTTGGAGTTATTAATTTTTACGATTATTGTCGAAAGTAGCGAGCGCATAAAACATTTAGCGCAAGATCGTAACAGCAATAAAACAAGCGTAGAGAACAGGACAAACTGTGGTTATTCTCCGTAGGTTAATGAGATGATCGGAACGTTCGTAAGGATAGCCAAAGTGTACGGTCAGCCAACCATCGGCTTAAGCGATGGTGGTTAATGAAATTGTCATAGTTGTTTAATGGTGACAAGCGATGACTGTTGAAGTCTGGGTGAAGGCATAAAATTTAAGACTGAACCGGAGCAAACATATTAGCTGCTGAACAGCAATGGTTGACGGAACCAGGTGGGTTGACACGGCATGATCACGGCTCTTGGCTGGTACACGTGGGTTTGAGGTTATGATACCTTCTACCTGACGCTTGTCGAATACTGAAAGGGAGTTTGGCCGTTTGGCCCCTTCATAGCTAGGTGAGGATACTAGATCGACGTCGTGTAATACTTGCTAGCTGCATCGTGTATGCCATTTTCCACATGGGCGTACGTAGTTCCCATGGAGAGCAAATGTCAGCCATGGATTTCTGGGCGGAATAACATATTCGCCGCACGGATTGCGTAGGACGCAAACCTCCTAGACAGCGCACAGACTAACTGGGTACGGCACGTGCTGAAAGGAATCGTTCTACATAATACCAGTAACACCCCGTAAAAACACACACACACTCCTTTTCACCGGAGCCCTGCAGCAGGCCTTGGAAGCCTGTCTGGGAATTTTCTCTTCTCGGTAAAATAAAAGCCCTCGAGCTGGTGCCGGCTGTGTGCAGCCAACATTCAGATGGTGAGCTGTTTTTGGGAGTGTGGCCTCCGCATCGAATTGTGTGCGGTGCTCGCTGCATGAATTATGACGACCTTTGCGGCACCCGCCAGTGACGTGAGTACAATTATTAATGAGGTAATTAGTAGCTGATTACTCACGCCATTCAAGGCGATCGGTTGATGTTTTAGGGCGTTTGAATTTATGCCTTGGATTCATTGGTTTAACGCTCCATTTTTGGGAACAACTTGAACGTTTAATGTTATTTACGATTTGGCGCTCGAAAGGAAGATGCGCGTTGTTAATGTCGGTGTAAGTAACGATTTACCTTTTTGAGTTATTGTATATAGCGATTTCTCTTCATAACATAAATAGTAAAATCAGCTGAGCATCAAATGTTATGCAAGATTTCGGTCTCCCAAAAGTTGTCTCCCAATCACTCATCATCGCCGCTAAAACACAAAACTGATCGCTGGAACATTATTCCACAACAGCTCCATACGCCACTTCGATGCCAATCACTAATCCGATACAGCATAGCGCCGTGTCGTGTCGGATTGTATTACTTCTAATCAGCAGTGAGGTATTAATTTAGATTGAATTAAATCGTTCATCTATGGTAGCGCTACGTTAGATACAGTTCCACCATAATGAAACGGTTTGCAGCCACGTTGGCATTACCTGCGTACATCGACCCAAGGTGCGTTGCATTACCCTTCCGTTCTTGGTGCTTCCCTCCTATCCCTGCACCAACTCCATTGCAAACCTGGGGGCGGATGTTTAAACGCAGCCAAGAGTGCATAACAGTTGCGTACACACATCGTAGCTCAAATTCACCCGTGCAGTGTGCCGTAGGCCTGGGTGAGGGCAAAGGTGGTCTAATCAGTGACAGAATTAATGCCGCTTAATTTGCGCGACGGATACGCCGGAGTCACGCCGCAGAGGGTGGAATGTAAACATTTTAATTAACTACCAGCGGGCACGCAAACGTCGCAAAGAAACGATCAACTGTACTGCACGGCGATTCGACCATTACAAGGGTGTTGTGGAAGATCGCATCCCTTCGGGCAATCCCTTGAAGATATCGTAAGGCTCGTTACAATGATTGATCGTATGGAAATGATTTTATGCAAAAACAAGCTATGTCTTGAAGGAATTTTACGGGACTCATGAACGTCTAGGGCACGTTGCGTTTGTATTTGCGAATCTCCATCTGGAATCCAGTTTTACTTCAATCGCCGGGTGTCATTCGATACCGCCGAACATGATGTGGTTTCTCACGCAATAAAACGGTGTACTTGTCACCGGAAAATGCCCACACTTGGTGAGAAACGATGTAGCGGAGAAAACCACTTGACACCATTGATACATTTTTTCGAGCTATCCTTCGATCTGTCAGATTCACGTTCCACGCGGAACCGACAACGACTTGACGACTAGTACCGGCAGAGGTTAACCACCAGTCGACTATCTGTAGCGTGTGAATATCGCCTCCACAGATATCAGGAACTCAACGCTAAAGAACACACCCATATACATTACACTTACAATGAGGATTTGGGAATCTTGATGAGATCGCCCTGCATTCCGGCTAAAGAGGACAATGGTTCCGCACTGATAGCCTGCCGCTTGATGCGAGTCTCGGTGACGGGCAGGACGCGTGTGTTCTCCACCCCCGGTGACCAATTGTCGAACGTGTCCTCCGAGCAGCGCTTTTCGATCATCGCTTTTGTGATGGGACGGACCTGCGTGTGATGATGAAGATGTCACTGGTTGATCGTTCCCAGAACGTTCCGATGGCTCTACTTACCACCTGCCGGAACTTGTCGATCTCATTCTGCAACTCGTCCAACCGATCGTCCTTGCTAAGGGATTCCTTCTGGACGAAGATCAGATTGTTTGAAAGCCTAATGACCTTCTGATTTAACTCACGAACCATCTGATCTTTCTCTTTCAGCTCCTTCTGCAGCTTCTGCAACAGATCGTCAACGTTTGCGGCACCGTTTTCCTTATTAGCGCTTCCATTAAGAGCAAAGTTTGGTGGCACGGACAGGTCACTCTTGTTGCTCTGATAGTATTCTTTCAGCTTACGATACTCATTCTTTAGGTAGCGAATGCTAATGTCCCGATCACGCACATCCTTTTCCAGGTCGACTAGCTTCTCGTTTTGCTCGCGCAACGTTTCGTACACGGTACGAAGCTCACGGCGCAATGCTACCACCGTGTCTTCGATGCTCCGATCGTACTTACAACCGGATACGGTGAGTCCCGGCGCAATAGCAGCGACTGGACGACCGTCAACACTACTGCCATTGCCTGTGTTGCCATTTTTGCTGCCTTTATTACCCAGAATTCCTCCGTGCAGTGCCGACTTCATCGCCGGTGACTTGGACGATGACATTTTTGACTGTCACAGGAATCCCGATATTTCCCAACACAAAACCTACGGAATGTCTGCGAAAACGGCACAGGAATGTGATCACTTCGTCTACGGGAGTATAGCAACGAGCACAGTAAAAATGGACACTGGCCACAACTGTTCACGACAGGGTTAAAAGCTATCCGAAGCGTGACACGCTACTGGAATAAGCAAGAAGTGCAACCTTTAACTTTTTGTTCGTTTTTTGCTGTTCACAATATCACAATTGTGGTTCAGAATTCCACAGATGTCACAGAAGCTCCCGATGAAGATGTTCCGTCGAATCGACAAGCACACATTTACACACACAATACCATACACACAACGGCTACTGAATAACGTGAGATACACCTACGGCCATCGGCTGATGTTGGTACATTTTGGACACGACACACTGCTGTTTTTTGTAGCTGTAATAGTCAGAGGATTTCACCGACGGGATGGCTGTTGCAACATTATGTCGTGGTGGCATTAAGATCAGGTTCGAGGAGCCTCTAGACACTGGTCAAATCACACACTTAAACACGTAACTTGATGACACTTTAATGGGTCTCTTTTAACACAGGTTAACGCACACGTAGGTTGTCTTTTTTTTTTGCACAGTTTCACTTCACATCGCACGAAGCAGTGGAGACTTGGTTTGGAACATCTAAAGACATAACATTAGTTAGATGCGGATTTAACGATTACATGTTTTTTTCTCCTCCTATTGTACACAATTATGTTATGGCGTTGTGGACCATTCATGACTAATTGGTAGGCTAGTAAATTCGAGGTGCTTAAGACCTAGACAGAGAAGCTTTTTATCGTCATATTTAGCATTAATTTTATAGCGGATACTTTATTGGGAAATCAAGTTTTATACCGTAAGCTCGTATGCTCACTGTCCGTGCTGCTACTTGTTCAGCGGTTTGGAAAATGGTTTCATTTTTAATCCCTCACACAATCGGTGTCCATGAAGCACTTTCGATTTCCTACCCCATAAATCATTAGCACGCAACCAGAAGCATACGAGTGTGAATTTTTGCTGTCGGAAAATGATATTGACTCTGCAAGCTTTCGAAAAAAAAACAACAAACAAATGCTTTTTATGATAAAATCGTGATATCGGTAAGTTTTGGCAACACGTTTATATATGGTCCGGTTTTGTTGATTGTCGTTCACCGAACAATCTGCCCTCGGGAACAAGACTGGTCCGAACGCAGAGTTCGTTAAATTTTAATGATCGCCACACAAGTTCGAGTACCAAAGTCTAGGAATGATTTTCCTGTCTTCAACTGATCTGTTGGGACGTATTCGACAAGTTCCTTTCAATGACGAATGAGCAGAAAACAAGGAATGAATTTAATTGTGTACTCGTTTAAACCATTATTTTTAATACTACGTCCAAAAAATTTAAAAAATCTAATTTTATAACAAAAATGATGATGATGTGAAAATGATGTAAAAATCCATTACCTAAGTTGCTCGAAATCAAATTCTAAATAATCTTGCAGTAAAATGTGCCACTCTCAAGTAATAGTATTATTTAATCTCACGAACGCTTCTTAAACATACAGAAACACAAACTGGATGCAACGACATTTCAAAACAATGTATTTTGATAGCAAGATAACGATCCAGCAGGCGTTCCAGTGCAATTATGCAACTATCCGAAAGTAATTTAATGAATTACATGACTTGTTTTGTTTGTTTTTTGCAGCAAAAATAGCAGGTTACCTTGGTCGTTTTGTAGCTCTACTTTGCCTTTTTTCTTCTAGTTGTCCGATGAAATCGTGGACTCATTTCATGCACTATCCCGAATGGGAGCCTGCAATTTTGTGCTTCTTGTGATTGCTCGCACAGTAGGTGGTAAACGATGGCTCGTTAAGGATCTTAATTGAATTCAAACAATGGGATTGGTATCTCCAACTGTTCATGATATATAGCTGCTAGCGTATGATCACGATCATTACAACATACTATAATCACCAAGCCCCGAATCGAGACAGGGTTGGCTCCTGTCTCTGCTGGTACACTTTTTGGGACGCTCGTCAGCCAAACGTCTTAATGATGCAAACAAACATTCAATTCGCACGTCTACGAACCGGCTCAACTACTCAAACCGGCCAACAAGAGAGGCAAACTTTTCGCCGACTCGTAAGCCAGCTCAATTACGACCCTTAAGCCAAAAATCGTTCACTGCACAGCTTTGAAACGGGGAAAGCTCCAGTACCGACGAAACCCACGTCCAGCCAGGCGGCAGCTTCCATTGGCTGCGGCACAATTTACGATCACCTTTTCGGCTGTCAGCTTTGACGCAAAGAAGGCATAAAAAATGATATGCCACAAATCAATCGCCATGGGTGCATACGGGATTGCAGGATGAAAGGTAAGTAAATAAGCGCGTGAGAGAAGTCACTATTAATAACGCCAAAGTAGTTCGAGTGATTTTATTTTCCGTTTTCGTGCGCGTCCAAAAAAGGACCTTCCCGTGAAAACTTTCTGTTTGTGTGTCGCTAAATTGGCTGCCAAACAAACAAAAACAAAAAAGAAGATCAAACCATTTTGGACAATGCACGATCTCTAAATATTGGCAAACGGTATGGGCGAACCTACGGTGGGCCGTAATAAATTAGCATCTTATTTGGTACAATTTCCGCTCGAAAAAATCCATTCGGAACCGATCAAGACAATACTTTGAGCGGATCAACTTTTCGTGCAACTTTACGATAATTAGCCGCGGTATGTGTCAGTTAATCCTATTGAATGCATTCAAGGCGAAAGGCTCGATCGAGTTGGTGCCAGAATCGAGCAAGCTGGAGGTCCAATTTCGGGCAGGTTTGTAAACGATTTTATTTTTGTTTTTGTTGGCTAGATGTGTTTTCCCCAGGATTGTCGAGTTGAGCATGAGTAATAAGCTTGATATGATGGAACAGACCTAGTATAACGAGTTTCAATTTGATGTCGAGTTGTAGTCTTTATTAGTTAATTAGTATTACGCTAATTAAAACTTATCTTCAAATTAGCGTTCACCACCCAGACGTCTAGACATCCATTTCAACACCATCGCCCAGAAAACATGACAATTGATGCAGCTCATTCCTTTCCATCCAACTGTTTTCTTCGTGATTCGTGTGATTCAATCTACCCAATAAAAGTCCTTCATCGATGACTGGAGCGAATTATCGATCGTTCAACTGTCAACTTCAACGGAAAGTAGAGGCAAACATAGAGTGCTCCGCTTGGTTCGTAACATGGATCGTGATAAGATGTAGACCATGGTACACACCGTATGTCAATCACCAGGACCCAGCGTCGTCAGTGGCAGGTTGCGTGAGGAGTGACAGGCATGCGTCAAAACGCAAATCTGAATAATAAATGCTTTCAATCGATTCATTCGTTTCGATTACTGGAACGCAGAGAGCCATGCTGCTGACGATCGACAGTTGGTGGCGTCTACCAGTCATCGGTGATCTACATATCAGCCATCGGTGTCTAAGGTTATGCCAATCGGATGCAATGTCTTCATCGACACTCATTCAAACGCATTGTCGTGAAGTAGATCGATGTGGTGAAGGGCTTTTATGCTAAGACTGTAACCATTTCATATCCGTTTTGGTGAGGTTGATTCAGTCTTATAGAAATGCATGTTAAGGATTCTATACAGTATTGAAAGAGTCTCAAGAAATTTCAAGATCCTAATTATTCTCTTCTCTTCTCCTTATAATTGACTACTGATAGAAAGTCCTCACTGGCGAGGACGGTCTGGATGGGATTCTATCCCCAGTCCTGCCGTTTGAAGATCATCACCGCTATCGCCTCCTCTACCGAACCATGCTCTTATGACTCTATTTACATTTCTAAAGCTGCTTGATTACTTAGGCGATTAGTTTCTCTGCCTGTGAAGTATCGGACAATTTGTTCCTTAAGTGCCCACCTAAAACTACCCGTGCAGTGTAAAAATGTCCATTGCCAATTTGCATGTCGTTGCACCCCAAAACGTTAAATAGCGGCCAGTTTTGTTGTGTGATGGATTGCTCCAATTATGGACGAGGACAGTTCGCATTTTTCATACTACGTTTGTCGGCCCGCTCGTCGTCTTTTTGATGGTAGGTTCGCAAACATATTGCAGCAATTAAGCTTATCGTGTTCGGCGAACATACGGTGTACCAGTTGGCTCATACCAGTAAGTTGCTCCAGAAAACGAGTCATTCAATGAATCTACCCAATTATACACTCCATAAAAAAAGGAAATGTAACCACCGACTCAACCGAGTATCACGTTCTCCAGTGATGGTCGGAAACATAAATCATACTGCCTGTCATCGACTGTACCCGAATTAGCTGGGATCAAGACGCAAAGCAAGGACTAAGGAATGTGAAAAAGCAATCTACCTCCCGGTTGCAGTTGGTTAGTTAAATTTGTCGCATGTCAACGAACGCTTTCGCGGGTTTCGGAGCTGATTCGAGTGCATGGTGGTGCATAGCATGGTCGGGCAGTAGATCTGAAAGGAGATTGCATTTTCCCTCCTGGTCGAGCACACGTTTCCCGAATAAATTACGCGACAAACAGCCGTCACTGAACGCGGCGATCGGCCAAATTAAATTTAATCATCATCATCTGTTCAGCCTAACTTTGGCCTCTTGTACACACGCACACACAGACTTACAGTCATGGTGGTCATCACCAGTTGGCTAGCCAAATTTCATCAACATTACGTTGCATTATATGCGTAATCTCAACATCGAGGTAAACGAACTGAGCATTCTTTCTTAAGCAAGAATTTTGCAGGAAAATTAGACCACAAAACATAACAACCGAGAATAGGAACTGTGTGTAAACAATTTTTTGTGTTTAGCATTCAAAAATGAAGGAATCATTTTTAAAGATAAACCACAACGTAAAAAAATGAGCGAGTCGGCCACAACGCTTAGCCACACGGCAGGTCGAAACAGCCGGTCGAAACGAAATTTCACTTTCTATCGCCAACGAAAATAAACATTGCCAACTTACGTCGGCATAGGCGAAGGAGTGTACACCCGATGGGAGCCGTAGCGGTACACCAAAACAGCATACGCCGGCCGGTCTGTCTTGCCGGTCGTGATTTTATCACGAGAATAACGACAAGTGGGCAAGAGTGGGTAAGAGACGGTATTAGATGCGTGTGTAATGGGTCGGGTCGGGTCGGGATGGTAGATAAAGGCATCCAACGGCTTCGGAAGGGAAAATCCGTGCAGATTTATTTATATTTTGTGCGAGCACAATGTGTGGCACTAGCGTACGCGTCTCGCGAATGGGTTGAAAAATGCGTTTCGTTTCTGCGTGCGGTTCTGCGCCACAGCCGGCGAAGTGAATGATTGCTTGGATGGTGTCTTGATGGGGTTTAGGGGTCGATCGATCAGCCGAATCCTGGTTAGATTTGGTGTTATGAAAACAGACTTAGCGCGAGGCATTTGTTAGTGATCCAAGAGAGCATAACAAACGATTCATTTTACGAAGCATTAGCAGGTGTGGTGTGTGCATGTATGATACTCGGTAATTAATACATCCAAAAATAAAATAGAGGATCGTGTAATAAGATTAAATACAAGGCTACTAAAAGTAACTAAATAAACAACAACAACAAAATTAAAACTAACAGTAAAACTAACCAGCGGGTGCAATAATATAGTAAAAAAATAAATACAATATCTTTTTCTAATAATAATAGTAAAGGCGAACACTCTAACAAAAATAGGTATTTAAATAGAAATTCACTGCAAGTCTGGAACCAAGAAAAATTTTTAAATTCGAATAAAATCAATAGATACTATGTTTAATTTTTTAAATTCGAATAAAATCAATAGATACTATGTTTAATTACATTAATTAATTATAAAAAAACAACATAATTTAACTACGCGTGAAATAAAAAGTGAAAAAAACAAGGAAAACTATAATTAAATGGGAAAAAAAAATAAAATAAAATAAAAAAAATAAATTATAGACAATAAAACTTCAAATAAAACGTTTGTTAGATTTTGATTCGATTTCTGGTTAAAGAAGTGAATAAATGAATATAAAAACAGTGTCATTACTGTATTACTAGCATTAAAATTCTTTAACTTTCCATTTAATTGCAATAAGATCAAACTTCCTTCCCATTCGTTTTCATAAAACAGCATGGTCCACTATTTTCCCATAAACACAATCACAGCAATGTGACGTCTGCTCGAAACGTGCCTGTCGATAGTAGCCTTCAACGTGCCAATTCCGTAGCCAGGACATAAAAAAAACTCCCAAAGAACGAACTAAACAAAACCTCTCACCGTAGATTGCGTGCATGCGCCGAAACCGATCGGTAGCAAAAATATGTCCATTTTTGCATCGAATGCCGTCCATCAAGTGGCGAGGCGCACAAGTGAAGGGACATCGAAGCATCGCACATGAACGGGCCATTTTTGGCACATTGACTGTGCACCCGTCGTAATGTGCGCGCGATACAATTTCGTGAGTACACGCATACGAGCGACGCTCATTTTCCGAGCGGTGTCAAAAGAATGTCGAAAAAAATGAAAATCTTTCATCCGTAAAGGTGGACCACTGCTCCAAACATCAGTCGGACGATCGGCACACACACACACACAAAGCGCCGTCAATCAGTTGAGCATGCAAATTTATCCGACAGCGGCTTGGCTTCTGTGGGAGCGCAAGCTTATGTCCGGTGCGCAAATTCCTTTCCCACCCGACGAGCAATCGCGGTACGTAATGAAGCGCAGGCACGCACCCCGGACAAGTGACTGATTATTTGTTTACGTCCACTTCTTAACGCTACCACCAAGTTATCCCCGCTTCCATCATCTGAGTAATCCCCGCCGACGAGTTCAAACGAGTTGCTGCGTGTGTTTTCTTCACCAGGCAACCAGAACTAGAAGGGAATGGATTTTCAATGTTTTGATCGAAAGACCGGCCACGGGATGTAGCGGGGGGTGTGGAATTGAAACAAATAAATAATTGCCAGTTTGGCTAGCCCATATGTCATACCGAGGATTGTCCTAGTCGCGGAGGAAGTGGAATGCGTCATCTGACGGGTCGGAGACAACTATGGTACAGTTTCATACACACGCGCGTACGCATGACGCGACAAGATAATTTGCAACATGCAGCAATCATACAGAAACAAGCCGCTCTTGTTGGCCACCAAAGACGAGTGACGGACAAGAGTGAGCGATAGAGTACAAAAAAAAAAAAAGAGCTACACTGCTGTGATATTGTCAACTCCATGAAAGGATCAAAACGTCAGCAACATCATCACGAAATAGTGAAAGGTTGCCCACCCTTATTACCCGCGCAGGATGTGACGAAAATGGGACCTGTTCGGCTAATGTCAAACTTTTATTACCTCGCTGGGGGCCGGATATTTTTATGGCGTGTCATAAAATGTAGCGCTACGTTCGGGTTTTATAAATTTTGCAACCTTCCCATCCAAAGCTGCGTGACCGGTGAGTTCCGTTTACGCTAAATTATACCCCCGCCGGGAATCTGCCGACAAAACGGTATGTGTTTTCAATAATTTATTTAATTATTGTACTTTTCGGCAGAAGCGAGTTTCGAAAACGATCCGACAGCTACAGATACGTTGTGCGTTGTCGGAAAGCGAAAGCACCGACTCGGGGTGATCTTTGTAAACGTTAATTTCGACTTTACTGCTCAATCAGTCGCTGCGACTTGTAACGCCGTTCCGCCGAATCCATCATCACGACGAAGTGTCGTGTGAATTGTGGCGTCGACAAATGAATCCGTTCCACGGCACCTCAAAAGGTAATTTTGCCACAACCGACCGCGCTAGTTGCGTGCCACGCGTAATCCAGTGACACCGGATCGGCGCAAATCCAATAATTTCTGTCACCTGAGAGCCGCAAGCGGATTGGTAAGTAGTCAATTGTAGACTGCGGTTGCTTGTTGTCACGGAACGGTCGCAGTGACACTTATCCCTTAAGTGCTTGCCTTCAATGAGCTATGAGACGCCAAGAACTGTTTCAGTCGTTATGAACTATTTCATACAGATACACACAAGAAAAAAATTGATTTGCCCTGAGAGTACCAATCTCAACTATTTATTTATTGTTTTATTATTCTTCGATTACTAATTGCATCTTTTTGATCACATCTATGTGAACGTAACAAACCAATTTCTGTAAGATCTTGATCGTTGGTAGCAATAGATATGCAGGGGTTGAACTACCCCAGATGCCAATCTGTTTCTTCAGCAACACAACCAATTGTGAAATCAAGACGCTTGCAACCATCTACAGCGCTTTATTGCTTCTATACCCGTTTGACAGCGAGTGTCATTAAATTGGCATGTACACAACAGCACATGCACGAGGTGGATTAATATGTATGATCGTCCATACAAAACCCGCCACAATGACGATGATGGGGATGATGGTGATGTTGCTATGATTCCATAATTCAATCAAAAGCTTCATCTTGTCAACCTGTGCCGGCGTTCCCATGAAAGACGGCGTACGCGCTGTTGTACCAATAAATCTTCCATAATGTTCAGTTTGGTGACGCTTCGTACCGAGAGAGAATGGAGTTTGATGCGTTTTTCAAGGGCTCGGAGTAAATTGTTTGCAGGATTTATTAAGGTTCGCTGCCACACGCCTTCCTACCCTGAGCTGGGTCGTGTTACCTTACATTAATCTAATCTGTCCTGAGATTTCCTCGATGCTAGGCTTTTCGGTCCCAAGAGATATACAATACGAACTAAACAACAGACACGGGGAGACCTGTCTATTAGATCTACACTAGGGTTTCTCCCAGCCTTGATCGCATAAGGTCATCGTGTCGAGGTTTACCGCAGACAGCAAGATACGATTTTAATGTCGAAGAGCATCGACCCAATTTTCGCGATCCGGATTGCAGTTATCGATACGTAAACGTAACTTAAAGCTCCGATTTGCTTTTCATACATACATCTGTGGCATTGGAATCACATTTCAAGCGGAAATACTTTAACGCCAAACAGATCATTGTGAAATCGATACCGCTTCCGATCGGTATAGTCGTACGAGAGGTTTTGTTTGTTTTGGATCGGAGCGTATTTTAGCACGGTTCAACGGAAATGGTTTGTTTTTGGACGTATCGCATTTGCATTTCGACCGTTTGTGCAAAAATCTTTCAGTTAAGGATTTGCTCTGATTGGATGTCTTGAATATATTAAATCCAATCAGAGCAAATCCCCTCAAATGTTTTAGTTATTGGATCGTTTTCACACGAAAGGTTCGTAAGAAAACATCCAACTCAACCTTCAATGGGGGATCGAAGGGGAATATATCAAGTTCAGAAAAAACAAAACATTGCAACACAATATTGACTCGACCAGTCAATTCAAAGGGAAACGAATCGAAATTAAAATGAGTTATTAATCAATCAAAATCTAAGTTTGATCGGAATCTACATCAATTCAAAATGGTTTCGTTCTTGTCACATTCGGATAACCTTACGGATGACGTACATCCGTTTCAAATGCTGTTTGTATCAATTAGAACCTCAACTACATCTTTCGCATCATGCAATCGTTTCTGAACGTTGGAGACGAACTGTCTAGCGATGGAAATTCGTACATGTTCGTTCTGCGCTAATTTCTACTCCAAGTGACAGTTACAGGCGAAAGGGACTAGTGTCTACGAATAATGTTCTTCGATTTCGACGAACAGGCAAAGTGTATCACATTTAATTCGATACCAGCTGCTGCCAAATGTCAATAAATTGATCGACAGGGTTAAATTAGTAAAATGCGCCTATTGCATAATAGAGATCTTTTTCAAGACGGAACGTACATATCTCCAGTTTCGTAATTTTAGTCACAGGAGTAAAATAGTTTTATATTAAAAACCCAACATAAAATTATTCTCTACAAGCAAAACAAAATGTGATACGCTGATAAACACCAGACATCTTTCAACGTTCTTCAACTAACTGCACTGCTAAGAGCTTCTTTTCAGATGATCCGTTTTTACGTATTCGTACCCTAATCACATCCAGCCTAACATTTCGTTAGTTCACTCCGTATCAAACCCACCGCCCGTGGTGATCGGAAGCAAACAAACTTAAAAGGCAACCCGCTTGCTACGGCCGAAAGGTACTCGACGCTCGAAACCTGTTGCTCGATTATTTGAACATGTGGCCGAACGGGCTTACGTTATCGGTCACGATAGATAAACGTGTAGAAAAAGTGCACTCTTGTCACACAAAAACCACCACCTGTAGTCCGATGCATAAAACCACAAAACCACCAGCTTAATGGTAACAGAATAAAATACTAACACACAGCAAAATGCAACACCCGCAATCGAACGAGATCGCGCGCGCAGGTTGATTGCGTTTTTGAACTTGTCCCCATGTCAGTTTGTCATAGACATAAACACCCAAAACCACCTCCTCTACTCAGCTTTCCATTGGGATGTGAAAGAAAAATCTGTCCCAAAGCAAGTTCATTCAACTCGCAACCCGTGCTTGCGTGTTTCGGAACATGGCGATCGCGAATGCGCGGCAACGGACTACGCTGGCGAGACCAGCGCGTTGCTGCATCTGTGCCGCGGTTCGCGTTGCCGGGGATTCAAATTGCCTGAACCCATCGCCCTCTTGCTGTATGTGATGACAGAAGGGACAGAAGAAGACATGTGCCAATGTACACTTTGTTGCATAGTAATGTTGATGTCCACTGCCACCGTTCGTCAGGCAGGTCGGGTTTGCGAGCATCAAGGGCGAACATCATTAATTCTGGCTGTCATCAGTAATGGAAACGTTCGTCGACTGTGGACTAACGACAAGTGGCGTAAAGTCTTCATGAAGTGCGTAGACTGATCGTTTGCTGACCGACGGCCCATAGCACTACCACTATCTCTGTCTGGTGCGGTGTATACAACTACCTCTAAACATTCCTGTACAACATGTTCATCAATTGAATGATCCACAACGTCATGCAAATTTGCCACTGAAAATTTCGGTCGTCCGCGAGCGGCATGTTGTCCCCGGTTGAACGCAACTAACCGGACCTGTCATACACTTGTCGTGTTCGCACGAGCACGCATAGAGTGCATCACGAATATGCACGATGGATCACAGATTGGCTGCACTTCCAGCCTCACGCACACGGACCCCGGTCGAACACAAACACACGCCACCACCAGCTGTCGATCGCACGTCGGGTGTCCGACCAGTGCGATTCGACCGATCGACGACAGCAACCTTGGCCTCAGCCAACTTGTGCATGCACCCCCAGCCAGGTGACTTTCAAGAGATGCTGGCGTTGTTTACGCGTTCTAGCCAGGGAATCACTATTTCGCAGGCAAACTGTTTTGTTTTCGTCATATTTCCGATACACATTTTAGAATCGTGCGCTAAAATTCATGGCACTCACACATACACGCACACATTTGACTGGTAATTCAATATGGAACACTTCCGCGAACAAAAACTTGCTGGGTACGTAACGGTCACCTTGATCTTGGGACCGCTTGGTAGATCAATCATGCTCCAAAATGGATATGAAACGGCGTAAACATTTAAAACCCGCAACAACAAAAAATCCACCACGTCACAAACAAGCTTCCTAAAGCGTCTCCTAGGCACAGGGTCACACAGTACGCACTATACGCACCATCAGCTCCAACACAAACCACCACAGAATGCCCGGCTACACGCAGCAACGCAATAATTTGGGTTTGCAAGAAGGGAAAAACAGTTTAGATTCGCCCAACAATTTCTCACACACGAAAACTGACAGCCGCCGAAACTGATCTCGAGTCAGCAAGACCTGATCTCGAGAGGAAACGTTCCGAACTGTACGGTGTCTTGTTTTGAACTGATCACTCTCTTCCTTGGGTCGCGACGGAGAACACTACAGCGACTTCTCTTCACACGAGTCTCGTGCGTCCGCCGCGAGATAGCTGCGTCTGAAATTAAGAAGCGAAAAATCCTCTCACTTCACCACCATTTGCCCCGCAACAGAACCCACCCACCGGGTGGCTCCATTCGGTTCATGAGATTTGGGGCGGACGAACGTGCAAAAAGACGCACGAAGTTTGTCAAGGACCCCGGTGGTACGTGCACCGGACTTTTTCTGTGTGTGCGCGCACATTTGTGTGTGTGTGTGTTAGTCAACAGACACTCCATAGTTCGTGGGGAGACTGTGAGCACTGGGCATGTAGACTGGGTTGGGTGAGTGGCCGTTGGGTGGGTGGAGAAGGACGAAGGAAGCGAAAAACTTGAATTATGTCATACGCAGCGAGCGAAAAGGAGAGAAGCAAATCTTTCAGACCTCCGATACCATACGGGGTTGTTGTTGTTGCTGCTGGTAAAATGATCAGGGTGCGGTGGTGATTGGGGGTTTGTTGCACCTCTCAAGACACCAAAAGAGACCCCCAGGGTTGGTGGTGGTGCTGCTGCTGCTGCTCGAATGGTCAACCGGCTGCTCGAATTCGCATTGACGAACCATCGCCGGAGGCGCACGCAAGAGAGCTATCAAAACGAAAACATTGAGAGTGACAGTCCAAATGGAGAGATGATTACCGTTCGCGGGAGTAACCACAATCTCACCAACGGGCGAGCGAGAAATGTGGCGCACGAAAGAGGTGTGGATCGATCGACACCGGTTTTAGTAGGTCTTACACTAGTAGACAGCTGCATAGATAGCCGTCTGCAAAAAAACAGCAGAACTGATTGGCATTGGTGCATGCGATGATAAGCCGGCGTATGAGTTGCGCCACATTAAGACATCTGTTCCGGTGGTGGCCATTATGTGGTGTTAATGTGATTGAAATGAAAGCAATTCAAGGTTTTCATTTCATTAAAACAACCTGAACATCTACAAAGAACAAATAAATTGTCCGAGCGTTAAAAAAACGATATAGCAAGAAATAGATATCTGCCTTAAAGTTCGCCTGTTTCTTCAACAATTTAAAGTTTGAATCATTGCCTTGATAAAGCTTGGAAACAAAAGTTGTAGAGTTTATTGTCGTTGTTTTAAAGTTTTCAAAAACGGTTCCAGACAGATTTCCAGCAGGCATACTTTAACTTTATGATCTAATTGAAACCCGACCATATTCATATGTCAGATAAATCTAGCTTTATCTGAACGTGACAGGATTTAACTGACGAGCATTAATTAAAAAGCATCCACCAACCACATCCACAACTAGGCATGCTTAAGATCCGAATAACATTCCACTTGCACCCCAGTGTGGCCTTAATTCGGATCGTTCATTGGAAGAAATGCGTCACAACTTTACGACCGCTTACTCCCCGAGTGTCAATTGATCGGCCAATAAAATCTATTACTAGTGCCATCGATTTTTCCAACACGTTGGCTAAAAAGTGGGATAAATCGTCGAACGTAAGGTCTCGCTGCCGGGTTAAAACGGACGAGAAACGGTTGCAATAGAATGCATAATTTGACACGCAAATAAAAATACAACATCCTCTAGAAATTTGATCATAACACTGTGATACACAAATAAGCTACATTGGCTTGTTGAACCGCACTGCTGTTAACACACGCCACTGTACACCGTTAGTCTGTGACATCGTCGCCGACTGCCTAATGTTTGCCGTAACCGGTAGCAAACCACACCACAAACAGGCTCCCGTGAGCGATTAAACTTCACTTAAGCTACGAGGCTCGCTACACGATCAAGCTAATTGAGTTTCCGGCTTGGCTGCTGTTTGTCTCGGGTACGCACAATCGGATGCGGATCGAAGGTGATGGCGCTGGTAGTATGGCGTGTTAGTAGTAGTAATAGCCAACTTGTTCTATAAGCGTAGTGGTAAGCGCACTAAAAGTAGCCCCATAGTAGCTCTATTAGGACGACGTCTGTAACCATCAACACGGTTTCGCGAATGTCAACCGAAATGATTGATGGCTACACGAAGCGGCCGACTTCCAAGAGGAATGCCACCGTGCTTCCAGCCGTGCTGCACGTGACGATGATGGCGATGACGATGAGTAACCGACGAAAGCCGGACGTGGATCTTTGGTCCGCTTCATTTCACCGATCGACCGTAAACGGTTGACGGCGTGTGCAAAGGGTTTCCAACTCCCCCGGAGTTTGCCGGGTTTTAGCAGGAGCTCCAAAGAAAACATTCTACACAATAGCTGCTTTTTGGGTCAGCTGGTTGTCGGGTTGTCTTTTATTTTCTGATCACTCCAAACGCCTACATCACCGATCGGCGATAGGTGATGAAGGTGTGCATTGTATTTCGGTGAGCGTTCTGTTCGAGGACTTTTTTGTGTACGCGTCTTGTTTATCCTACTCCATTGTACGCTAATTATTATTTGCGCTTAGTTGAGGTACGGTGTGACGACGCGTCGGGTCTCCTACTTTCAAATATTTACACACCCGCCTACAGGGTCACCTAAAGGCGTAAAGACAACGCCAAACGAGGACCCATGTTTTCTAGCATCTTATCCATCACTGGGACACCGGTTACGATGGGGTTGCAAACATGCGGCCTCATCTTCGTGCGGTATGTACTGCTAGAGGGTGCAATGGATCCTCCAGTAACAGCGAGGAGATCCAAACACACAACGCTGAAGCAAAGCGTTGTCATGTGTCATTTTCTGTATTCTCTTGCTTTCATCGTACACTTGTTTTGCCGTTTGCGCTTTTGGACGAAAGTTGACATGTCACTGCTTTTACCCAGATGTCTTACTTTTCCCTTTTGTGTTCCGTAATCAACTTGCATCCTTTAGAAATTCCATTTTTTTACATTTATCTTATTTACATGTAATTTTGCGATGTCTAATGCCAAATAAAATGAGCAATCTACATTACTGGCAAAAGTTTCAAACAAACTGAAACCCTCCAAAATGAAGCCAAATCTACAACACATTTCACAAACCCAGTTGCATAGCCAGCGCAAGAGAGGTTCAAAACCTCTGCTGCTGCAAGCACTGCAAAAACAACATCGGTCCCTTTCGGGGATACGACGATCTCGATCTCGATCGCACGACGCTGAAATGTTGAGTGACAGGTGATTTACATTGGCTTTAGGAGTGTGTGGTCCAATTCCGCAGGCTCCATTTCATCATCCCCGTAATCCGCCATACGACAGCGAACGAGATCAGCCGCGATCTCGCAAGGAGGTTGGAGGTTGTGTTTGTATGTGCGACATGCAGTTTTGAGGACTGACACGATTCGTACCTTTCACAACCCTACTCGGCTATTAAAAATCGGGTGTTTTTGCTGTACTCCAATCGTAGTTTTATCGTGTCTTTAAGTCTTTGAACCACGATTACTCGTAACCCAAAATCCAAGACATTTTGGGATTATTTTAATCGGAAGTCTCATGGGAGATAACCTCACCAATATTACCGGTTGATCTGCAACAGGGTTATCGAATGAAACCATGATCAGTCGCTCGTTTTATTTCATCGTTTCAATTCGAAAAGTTGCCTGCCTTTGTGTATTCTTACGGACGTGTACACAAACACACGGGCGCTTTAACTTCAAAAAGCGGCCGAAATGTTTTGTTTTATCTATTTCTGCCCCTTCTGTTGACACTTGGGAAATGGATTTTACTTTGCCGTTAGCGTTTGCTCCAATTTTTGAGATTATTTATTTTGCACTTTTAATGCGTCAGCACGAGTGCAACATTATCTCACGATTTGTTAGCGAACTACCGGCGGACGATAGATGGGTTTTCCGTTTGCAAATGACGCAAGCGTTGAGAGTAATTAAATTTCGCGCGGTCCGTGTCTTCTTTAACGTGTCACGTGAGTATAATTTTGAAATTAATCGTGACATTCGATCCGAAGGAACTGGAGAATGGCGTGATGCATAGAATGAGAGTTGAAACTCAATTACTTTAACACAGTTCATTTGTCGTTTACATTTGACGCTAGCAATATCGGAGAGAAGCATAACTTGAACTTAAAAAT
Source organism: Anopheles maculatus (assembly GCA_002091835.1). Taxonomy (NCBI): domain Eukaryota; kingdom Metazoa; phylum Arthropoda; class Insecta; order Diptera; family Culicidae; genus Anopheles; species Anopheles maculatus. Next base: position 24,439 of record KZ061972.1, read on the forward strand.
GTATAATTAGATATCTTACCAGTAATCGATAATGCAGAAATAGAGACACATACCTGTAAAAGAAAAGAAAAAACGGAAATTAATGTTAAAGTTCGTTTATGAAATAGCACTACAAATTCTTATTAAGAAAAAAAAAGGAAACAATTCACATGCGATAAATTACCGTAAACCATAAACACGCCATTAATTTTTACCGCTGTTGACAGTGTTGTGTCGTGCCCTATATTTATGATCACACTCGATCTGTATCAAAGTGGAATAACATTTCGTTGACACGACGATACAATGCAACCTGATACATGTTTCGATAACGATTGATTACTGTCAAAACCTGCGCAATAACCTAATGACTATTCATTATACCCGAAACACGACGGAGAAAAATAATTGAAAAAGAAATTATGTACACCAGTGTTTTAATTAACCAACACGATCATACCCTCTCCTGCACCGTACAGGAATGATCACGCCTCATTCACACATTTAGGCGGCATAAATGATTTAATAAGCTGTTGTGCGTTTTTATGCACATACACAGTTAGGTGTATGCTGTACAGTTTGGTTATCAAATATCAACCGGTTTTGGGCGAGGAAAAGCACGATGAAAGCAAGAAGCAAGCAACGCCGTAAAAACAAAACCGACCATGTGCACTTGATTAAGGTCTCATTAAGGAAATATGACGAATTACAAACTGTCATACGATCGTTGTTGCATTAATAAATTCAAAACGGGCAAAAATGGGACGAAGGTGTCAAGAAACGGGGAAACCGATACAGGATGGTGTGAACATCACACACCACCGATCAATGTACACGGTTGACAATTGTTGCGTGAAAGAAACATGTTTCCTGCAGGTACAGGTAAACACGTTGAACTTTTAAAGTAGTTTTTGTTTTGTTCACAGTATGCGGAACGGAATGATCCTGGTTATTAATTTCTTTATCTTCTTCTTCTTCTTCTTCTTCTTCTCTGGCACTACAACCTCGGTAGGTCTTGGCCTGCTAGCAATTGCTAGCTTTCTGTGACTTATTTATACCCGTAGCTGGATAGTCAGTCCTGCGTACAGGGAGGCGGTCCGCCGGGATTCGAACCCCGGTCCTGCCGTGTGAAGACCGGCGCCGCTATCGGATACACCACCGGGCCGCCCCAATTTCTTTATCTTACAATATTTAATTGCTCTGGAACGAAAACAAAAGGCGTAAAAAGGAGCTTATTTTGGAGGAGGTGACGACCTCAGACCATTCTTACCATCCATTTTTAAATATAAAGAAAAACATTTGTGATAAACGAAAACAGAAATGAGCAGAATTCAAACATTTAGATATCATTCACATAACACTACCCTGATCTTAAGTTAGGATGTCCACCATCTTTGGAAGGGTTTTTCCCCACTCATAAACATGGGTCCCGACGAAATCAAGGAACTTTGCGTAAAGTTTAGTAGAAAGATCCATCTGCCAATCTAATTATCCGTTCTGGCGGACGCATCTACGCCATCATTTCGTCTCAGTTTGGGCCTAGCACGCCTCCTCTGCTTATGTGGACGGCATAAAAGCACTTTGTGAGTTGGGTCGTTCGGTGCCATTTTCATGACATGACCAGCTCAATGCAGCTTGTCGAGTTAAATTCTCTGTACGATGTATCTGTACGATGGAAGTCCCAGCTTCGTCCGTCGCGACAGCTCAATATCTATATTGAATCGATAGGTGAAGTTTTGAACGACTTCAAATGTGCGTTCACCTATCTATACACTATCCCTCCGTAAATCAGTGTTTGTTAGCAGGGACGCTAGTGAGCGCCGAGGTTGCTCGATTCTTACACAAACTTCTGCTAAGTAGGAGAGTCTCAAAACAAAAATGCCTGTCATCTGTGTCTGTCATAGACGAAAGTCATCGAAGTTTCTTATCTAGATCTAGCTAGATTGAAGAGAAGACAGTGAAGCCTATTTCTTTAGCACAGGTCCTTGGTGCTAGCAAAAGGCCCTTAGTGTTGTCCAACCTTCATCTGGCATGTGATGTAGGGTTTATTGTCATTGACAAAAATTTAATATAGTGAAAAAACTTAATACTTGCAAAGGATACTTCCCCATTCGAAATGACTTATTTCGAAATTGTCTGCTATACGTAAAACGTACCGCTTTATGACACCCAACAAAAACTCATGATCGCAATTAAGTCCCGCGGTGCATCGGTTTCTGGATGCGGTCGGTAAAATGAAAGAAATAATCGTAATATCGACCATGTAAACCCAGTCGATCGTTCTGGTTTCTGTATCGAAACGTACAATCGTGTACGGGCACACATTCGCGATGCGTCTGTTTAATAACTTCCCATTTTTTTTTAGCGTTCTCTTTTTTACGTCAGCCACCATTTTAACGACTCTTTTGCTGAAATGAACGCGTATTTTATCTGGATAATTTTTATTTCCTTCTCAAAATCGATAACAATTTGCCCGGATCGGAAAGCACTTTGCCAGCCTCGACCAACAGCAACGGTTAAAGTCGTCGTGCCGTTTTGTAAATAAAAAGCCATAAAAATTGAGTTTCGTTTCGCATGTGTGATCCCTTCTTTCCTTTCTCTTTCTGGTTTTTGTTTTACAAAAATCCCCAAATAAGTATGACATACAGTACAAAGGATAGCAAGTTTCGATCAAAATCTTTATATTCAATCAAAAACATTCCACATTTGCATAACCGAATGCAAACCAATTTGAAAAATTGAAAATCGACGATTCATTATCGACAACTTTGATGCGCGTTAAAACCGCTCACGCACACTCGTTAAGCCGCGAATGCTGAAGGCCATCTTACCGATCCGTCTAATACCATTCCGGGTGCATTAAAATTGCTCGTTTTTATCGCACAGCGTAATCTTCCCCGAAAAAGGGGAGCACTATCGAATACAATCATATTCAATTTTTCCTCATTCGCCATTTGCAAACGTCTCCTCCGCCGAAAATGTGCAACGCATCGACCACAAATGTCTCAATAAAAATCTTCCACATCCTTCGGAGCTACAAATTATCGACCGCACGGTCCTGTCATGACATCAGCGGGTGGACAGATAAAGGCATCAAAAGGAAGTTACACCCTCGTTGGGTTCGCTTGGTTTCGGTAAATATTTTACAGCTTCAATAAATTGAGTTTGATGGTGGTGTATCGGGCGATTCATCGGGATGCGTGACATGCGAACCGTCAAAATGGACCATCTTTTTACCAACCGGGGGAGATTTTTCGCACCGTAGTGTCACATTTGATCATGCATTTATTTCGTTAGTTTACCGATCGTCCGTCTGGATTTCGCTTAAAGTATGAGGGAAATGTCGTGTTTGGGATTCATAAACTTCGTTTGTTTATTGGTGCAAACACGGAGCCATTTAATGGGCAAGATTTAAAGCTGTAGCTTGCTTGAGTTTTTAGAAAAAGATCATGCACTCGCTAACTACACATTGCACTGCGCCATGAACAGCAGGAAACTGTCTTCGATAAATTTAACAAAAAGAATGCCCAAACGAAAGGCGATCGTAAAATTACCAATGGCACCTTCTCTACAGCTTAACCTTACTTTCCCTTACCGGAAGGCGTTCTCTGATATAGTTTTTTTAGCTGCAAAATTTATGTACATGCACAACTACCAAACAACCGTTCCGCTCGCGTCGGTTTGAAAGCACTGGCCAGGGTTAAGCTATCATTCGCTACCACCGACTGTTTCACTGGTGATTATTATTATCCTTCCGGAGTTGCCCTTTCATGTTACTCTTGTGCACGGGCAAAAAGGGAAAAAATGGGATTACGTACGTATGTGCCTTCATTTGCGATGCATTACCGGTTTGGGACTGCCCACCGAAACCTTCGAGCTAGCGAGTGAAAAATACACACTCCAACCAAAGTGCCACTGCTGTAGCGCAATTCGCTTGACCCGATGCGAAACCTTCGACCGATGATCTCGGAATCTCTTTGGCGGCAGGTTTATTCGCTATTTTATTTTGCTTTTCCGCAAACATTTCGATCGATCCCATTTTCACGGGGCACTACTCGCATCGGGTGGTAACAAAGCCGATAATTTATATCGGTGCTCACTTGTTGTGGTTCAATGCGATCAGGTGCACATAAAAATGTCCCTGCCGTTGCTGGGAGTGGCTGTCCTGGGTGGAAGCAATGTGCCCATTGCTTTAGCCAATCCGTTTATCTCGTACCGCGTACGATCACTTTTGGAAGATTTTGTTCCATTCTGCTGTATCCCAAATGCATTCGTTGTACTTTTTTGTAGACTTTAAGACATTGCTTTTTAACTTCCCTCCGGTTGACTGTTAAAATATGGCTTCATTTAGATGCGATTGCAAGGGTTATTAAAATGCTATTTTCTCTAGAAAAAAAAAAAAAATAAATAACCCAGAAAGTGATTCATTGACAGCGGCCAACATTTGTTAATAATTCTTGCAGCATTCACCAAGCCGGTGCGTACAAAACAATACACATTACAGTACGACACCTTGAAAGCACTTAAAACAGCGCGTGTTGTATTTTATGGCAACACCTAGCGGCCGTTTTTTGGTGATCGTTATCTGCCGATTAAGATTGCGCAGCCAAGTACAAGCAAGTTTAGTAAGTTTTTCTCTCCCAGTAAATCTCCCGGTAACGAACAGTTAGCTAAAAACGCTTTGCTGGAAGCGATCGTGATTAATGATCGCTGCCGGTCACTTCAAACGCACGTAATCGAACGGGCCGGATCTCGCTCTTTCACCGATAGCCGTCAAAAAAGTGCTTTCGATCGGAGGGCCCGGTCCAATAGAGTTGTAGCAAATTGGTGCGCGATTATCGCTGATCGCATTCGCTTTTGGTGTGACAGTTCGCACAGTGCTATTTATTTGCACGACCCTGAACACTGATGGATTTAAAGCGGGAAGGCGTAATACCTTGGGCGCCGCCAACAATAACAGCAAACCGCGGAGCGCAACCGCGGGTTCCGGATATCCTTCGCGTAACGATAGACGCGCGAAAAAGAAGTGAACCAAAGTGTCCCCTTCTGTTCGCATGTTTGTACGGTGCTTTGTCTTGTGGTGCGCCCAAAGCAGCACCCTACTCAACGGTGTCGAGTTTGATTGATAACCGTATAAAAATGGTTCAACTTGAGCATCAACTCGCGTAAAATTAGACACCTAATCCGGGGTAGGATGAAAGAAGCAGTATCTCTGTACGTGACCTAGTTGTTTGCATTAGTATCCGTTGCCTGTGACGATCATGGTGAACGTGGGGAAAATCGGTTAATGTGCTCACGGTACATTTAAAGTGCATTTTCCGCTTTAAAACGTGCCAGAAGTTTGGGATGGCGTTATCCAATTATGAAACTTCAAAGGAAAGATTTACAAGCGATTAAGCAAGTCATTTCGCTGTAATGGCGTCATGGAATAATGCGATTGTTTGTTTGGATAATTAAAAGTATAACGCTTGAAGCAATTCAACGCTGTTACGCTTTTGCGATCAACAAATACAGCTTTTTATCTTGTTTTTTGGTACTACAAACTCTGTCATCGTCTGTCATTTCTAGCTTGAAATTACTCGACTTAAATAACCCGTGGCGTCCAGCATTTCTGTCAGTCAAATTTCTTCTGAATTCTTGATTACTGTCTCTATAACTCTCGAATTTATGTTTGGTTTCCGTCTAACAAACTATCATTTCTTCTTCTTCTCTGGCACTACAACCTCTGTAGGTCTTGGCATGCTAGCAATTGCTAGCTTTCTGTGACTTAGTTATACCCGTAGCTGGATAATCAGTCCTGCGTACGGGAATAATCACTATCATTTATCTACTGATATTTTACGCAATCTGTATTTCCTCTCACGAGGTGAAAAGATATTAGTTTTGAATATGGCATATTCTTAACAAGGGTTTCCTTCCTTTGAATTTGCTTGGAGTCTTGAAGAAACTACCTAATAATAATATCTCCGTTCTCTAGCAGTCCGACTTTGGTTTCATCTTATCTCCGCCTGGTTCAGTAGTTATTAGATTCTTGGATATCTCTGACTATCTTGTAAGTCTAAAACTTTTATCCGAAGCAAAAATCTGACTATCCGGTTTTGCTGTACAAATAAGTCTAGAAATTCATTGTTTGGGATACATAATCTAAGAGGCCGTTCGTTCAAGAAATAAGATAAACTTCTTAAAAATAATTATATTACGAAAGGAATTGAACAACATTCTAATGAGTAAATTACAATAATAGAGGTTTAAAAAAGTAACTATAAAGATTTGAATAGGAGCAATATGTTGTTAAATTAACTAATTTTCTCTCCGACGAAAGTGGAAAAAAGAGTCCATCTTGTGTAATTTAAAATCAAAAATTCTTTTAACTTCTCGAAACATACATTTTGATTGAACTTTCAATGCAACCAGCCCAGTACAGACATCTGTTTCAGAATCAATCGCAACAATCGCAAGAATCCATCACATTCCGGCAATGGTCAAAACAATCAGCTGGTCTTCAGTTTAAATGATCTGTTTATTTTCCAATGATTGGCCAAAACCAATTTGTTTACACGTTTGCTCTTGTCCATTTGGTCGAAACGCATCGCCGTGCACGATAAGGAGGGCATTTTTCAGCTCTCCAACACGGCCCAGCTTTAACTACATTAGCGCATTAGCAGTGCGATTAACGCCACCGCTTCAAAACCGTTTCGTTGGTTGCCACTTGCGAGTGTTGCACTTAAATCACTCCGAGCGTCTGATCGACGTGTTCGTCAAGTATACTTGCATGCGCGGTTAGCTGAGGTAAATTTAACTGCACACTGCCGTAACGCTTCGATCTTGTTTAAATGCACATTTTCCACCTCGAACCATTGCATCGTTAGTTCAAAACGGTGATTGGAACATGACCAGCGGCAGTTATTTTTTTCGAACTAATCGTCGTGCCGCAGTGTGGTGAGTTCGATTGTGGCCTATCGAATAAAAGTTTATGTGTTTTTAATAAACATCAATTGTACCGCACGGTATGCGATTCAGTCAGTATTTGTAGTCGAGCGTTTGGGAGAATGTGGAATTTTACAGTGACAAGAACTGCTTTCAGTTAATGTTACGAGTTGTTTTATTTTGTTAGTAAAAAAACCTGTTGTAATTCCTAAATGAAAAATATGTAAATAAACGATGCCAGGACCGACAAGTACATAAAATGCCGTAAGTACAAACAACTGCAATTGATTGCTCGAAATAGTTCCGACACAGTCTGCTTGAAATATAGCTTGCACTAGTCGCCGCTAGATGGCGCTGCTGCGACGATTCACTGTGGGCAAATAATGCAACGGCAATGGACAACACGTATTCTATCGTATTTGTATGAATTGTATGAATTTATCTTTTTGTAATCATTGCTATACTGAATTAAGCTGCTAAAGACTTCCCTGGCTCATTTGTTGCTGTTTTGCTAGTAATACTCTTATTTCAAAATATGGTTAGAGTTCTTCCTGCGTTTTGTGATATTTATACGAAATAGTGCAATATTTCTTAATTAAAGAAATACCAACAAATAGTATTTGAATATTTCTGTATCGGAGCAACCTTCTAGAAAAGATTTTTCATTAACTCGATTCGGTTTTAATTACATTTCATCTTGCACAACCATATCTAATTACCCCCACTGGTAACCGGTTCTTCGAAAGGGTGTTGCTGCTAATGTTTACCCATTTCTTTACTCATTCCTTGCAACAACAACAAAAAAAGCAACATGCCAACAACATTTGTGGCCCATATCACCACAACTACACGGCTAAACTACTTCTGCTCGTACAATTGCATTTCCGTCAGCCTGATACGTTTGCTTCCAATTAGTCTAGCAAGCTGCAGCTGGAGTGCAATGATGTGGCGCATGCAAGCACAACCGGTTCACTCTTCGTCTCTAATCGTGCTGCAGTATCATAAAATCAAATATAAGGTGTTAATGATTGTGGCGACGGGTCCGCGAAGGTGATGTGCGATCTTTTGCATGGATTCGCATGAAAATCTTAGAAAAAGTTTGACAACTTTTCCGATCGATTGGTGTTGGCGATATGATGAATTATTGCTAGCACATATTTACGACACCTGGTTTCGATGGATATTCAAATTATATTTCCATACGCTGTCAATTGATTTCCATTGGCCAGTGAGTGGAATATTTTTCAATTAGCAAACTTTCAGTTGCAGATTTTCATTTACTATTCCGTCAAAAAGACTCCACTAATTGCCGCTCAGGATTTCAACTAAGCATAAAACATTTATCATTCAAACGTGTCAGAATCATATGTTCATGGGTTTTTATCTGCGCGCCGTTATCTGGTTAACAGTTTCGGCAACACGAAACAAACACGCAAAGCATTACGGAAAGCGCAACGAAAAAGGAAACTGCATGTCGTGGTCATTTCGAATGTAGATTACATGAACAGTCAACGTTTGACCATTCATCAGCTGGCTGTCTGTGGCCTGAGGGAATCGAGCTTCAGCCAAACAGGTTCCGGGGTTAAAACAGGGTTTTAAAGTTACAATTACACTAGAGTTTCATTCGTAAGACTTCCACAGCAAATTTAAGAGATACAAATTTGGCAATACCACAGCTATACTATCTTATTTTCAATCATTTAATTGCATAAATTGTAAATCTGTCCAATAAGTAGTACTTTCCGGTAATGTGATCTATATCTAGTAAAATATTCAATTAAGAATAAAACATTTATAAAACTTTCTCATCAGTTTAGTGGATTGTCCATATTTTGAACAAAAACAAAAATTTCTATCTGACTATGTGAGCTATCTGAGCCAGTATTTCATTTAAAACATCTCTTTTGCCAAGCTGTCTTAACATAGGTTTAGTGCTTTGCCGTAAATAATTGAATCGTTTTATATAAATAATAATCGTTTTTATTTAACATTGCATTTTATTTAACATGCATTATTTATAATCGTTTTTTTTTACTCTCGTCCAGCCTGATCTAATCTAATTCTAACAATTAAATTGTCCAACCAACAGATTAATTGCAATGGAATCACTCTCAACGTCCATGCTCATTCGCCACCAGTGAGTTGTACTGTTGGACACTTGGCAGCAAAAATCGAATCGTATCATTACATAAATTTATCCCTTTGGCGCCCTCGCTTCCCATCGGTGATCGGTGATCGTGCAGATTGTTTATAAATTAAGTAATCGCTTCAAACCGCCAACGGCTTGGGGAATGCTTGTCTGGAGAACGCACGCGAACATAAATCGCGGCAACCGTTTCTACCGCAACGCATCGTCACGTTCATTAACACACGAACCAGCACCGAGGTCCGAAGGTCCTGCTGCATGCCAAATTGAGCACTGTCCACCAGCTGCATGCAGACGCACCCACCGCACGGTGTTTCGATGCATTCGACCCAAACAGGTACCGTTTTGCAAAATGCATTCATTCTATTAGGCGGGCTTGGAAGTTGGCTGGGCCATCGATTTCCCAGATGCCTTCGGGGCGTTGAGGCTTTAAAGGGTTGCGCCTAATCCAACTATCCTATCTGCCAAGTGTGCGCTTTCTTGGCGAGCTGATCCGCACTAGCTACACGACACGAAAACAGTAGCTTGAAGGCTGTCTTTTTGTTTTTACCGATTTCTCGGACGTATTTGCTAAACGAGTTCGTTGCTCTGGAGTCGTTGATGTCCTTTTTTGGAGGCTAGCAGCGAGGCTTAGGTGACGTGTTGTAGAATTTGTTAGCGATTACACTACTTCTCTGGGCATGAATGGTTGACAGTAAATTAGGTTGTAACTTTCATCGAATATTGACTCATACTGAGGACATCTAACAGACCGAAAAAATACAAACCCCGGAGGAAACAATCACTCAAAGATATATTATTCAATTAATGTTTAACATAAGAAAAATTAAAATAAAAAAATTTCTTCCTCATAAAATGAAGCAGAGGGCTGTCAAGATATTATTAAGGAGGTATGCTCTACAGTATTGTAATAGCTGATAGTGCGTTGATGTGCTATGCTGCTCAATTTAAACTTCTTCTTCTTCTTCTTCTTCCTTGGCACTACAACCTCGTGAGGTCTTGGCCTGCCAGCTATTGCTAGCTTTCTGTGACTAAGTTGTACCCGTAGCTGGATAGTCAGCCCTGCGTACGGGGAGGCGGTCCGCCGGGATTCGAACCTCGGTCCTGCCGTGTGAAGACCGGCGCCGCTATCGAATACACCACCGGGCCGCCCCACTCAATTTAAACAGCACCTGTTAAAGAATAAACTCAACATTGTTTGCATCTACTGACCGCAACCTAGGTGAAACTTCACCTGCATACACATCGGTTCATCCGTTCAAAGAGCGATTATTTAACACTCCTCTGAGTCGGCTTTTGTCTTGCCAGTGCACTCTCACATTTTGAAAACTTCAATTAACTACACCACCGCATGGCACAACCACCATCTTCTTCCTTCATTTCCTCTGCTAATCCCATCCCAGTTGTAAAGAGTTTTAATAAATGAACTGATCTCCAACGATCTCCAACATCCTAAGGGGCGGATCAGCGACCTAAAGCCTACGGGCAAATTTCCTTCAATCCAGAATCCCTATAGCCTCCAAAGTCAACCAAGACATTTGTCACGGATGACATTTGCAAATGAGATGCACTTCGCGTCCCTGCGGGTCATCGAGTGGCAAAGATTTGTTTTTGCTTGCTTTTCTTTTTGTGGCAGCGCCGGGAACTAAAACGAACGATTTATGCGTTACCGCGCTCTGTAAGTGCCAATCAGTCGTTTACATGTTCAGTGAACAGCAATGGGCAAGATAAATAAACCACCAGTAAAAATATGATTTATCGAACCGAGTGCTGCGAAACACGTGCACGGTCCCTTTAATTGGTCCGTGTGTACGCTGCTGCAAGGTAAGGGATGCTTGAAAAGAAAATAAAAGTAAAATAAAGGCGAGAAGGAGCATAATTTTACTCCACGATGGAAATTCATCATCAGCAAGGAAATAAAACTGCGTATCGTTAACGCAGAGATAAAGCTGTGCCATGTACAAAGAGCGTTTTGAAGTTAACGAGCATTAAACCCCGCCACAAGATTATGATTATTATGATTGTAAACCTATTTAAATCATTTGATTTTTAAGCTCATTTCAATGTTTTTGATTTATGGCTTAAATTGAGCAAATGCACAAATCATACCTGTAAAACCCACTTCCAAGGACATCGTTACCTTCCAGCACTATGCACTGTGATGCAATAAACGCTACAGATCCTCAGGGCCACCTCGCATGCACTTGCACCAACCAAACGCGTCCAATCAGTGGAAAAATCAATCATGTACTTAAACCCACCCAGCATACTCCAATCATAGATCGACGTGATTTACGGGACCGTGCTGCTTTGTGACACTGGCCAACATTAATCATTTCGTGGGATTCATCGCGGAAAACTCCCTTTTCTTCTTGTGCAGTGTGCAGTCAGGATCGAGTGCGGAATGTGTACGATTTCCCGCAGAGACGCTTTCACGTTCAACCGTTGCGATCTCCATGCGATCCGCAATGGACTTCGTCGCCTTTAGCGCTTGTCGTAAAAGAAATATCGTACTTTTTGTCATCGAGTTTTCTTCTCGCTTTTGCGTTTGTGTGTGCTGTGTACGTGGTGAATATGCCGTCAGATGAGGGAAAATTTATCGTTACATTCATCGCACGTTTTGTTGGTCTGAATGGGGTAACGCGCAACTCACCACCGGTTTGCGATGGCCAAGCCCAAACGTGGTGCGTATACAGTTTGCAGCATTCTTTTTGCTTTTTCCTACACATCGGTACCACCTCCCACTGTGATCGAAGGGTTGGTGTAAAGAGAGTTTGAGCCTACTAAAATACATTACAGCTACATAAAAAAAAGCTTGATACTCTCTCGCCAAATAAGACGAACATGGCTATAGGGCTGCTTGTTTTGTGCCGGTGGTTGATGTGACGTGACGTGAGCTGTGCCGCAGATGACAGTGCGGTGTATCACGCCAATGATGTTAAAGAAGGGGGAAAAAAAACGATCACACCGTTGATCGAGCCTTCTCCGGTGGCAGCAGCCATGTTGTTCCGGAAATGCCATTACAAATACTCACTGGACATCGATGTTACCAATCCATCACAGTACCGCTGCTGGAGGCCTTTGCAAGGACAGAGAGACTTGAAGATCTGTGCAACAGCGAAAGCGTCCCGTATGACGCATCGGTTTCTACGTTTTAGGAACATGCATTGTTCAGATTTCACGTGACGCATGTGCACAATAAGTAAATGTTAATATTAATATCAGAATTTAGATTTCCTTTAACATAAACTGACATAATCCTTTATAACAAAAGTTTGTAACACATTATTGCAATTCAACCCCTTTCACCCTTTCGGTTCGTGCATCAAAAAGGACGCACTAAACTGCGTTGACCAGTTGTCATCTTAACCGTGTGCGGTCAACGTTTCAATAAGAGTCATTTTAATAGCTCCACAGCCGAATCAACGTCGGCGAGTTTATTGCATGGTTCAGGAAACTCGATCCAATGCCAAGTAGACTGGCGTCCTCCGTGCTCGTGCCATACTACTTAGGCAAAAAATGGTTTAGCGTGACACACGGCTAGCCCGATGAGTCAAGCACTAATTAACACGGACAGCTACTCTCACGCGCGGGAAACACGCTACTGTGTTCAACATACGCGAGTAAAACACAGCTGTTGGCATCGGGACAAAAATAAACGCCTCATCTGCCGAGCGACCGTGCGCCCAGTGATCGACACCACAGCAGCAATCCGCCCGATAATGCACATGATCGTCGACTGTACGACCTCCTGCCTGCACAAGAACGATGGATGAACGAAACCTTATCTTTCGTGTCAAACGTTTGCTCACGTTACACCCAATCGACAGTAAATCTTGTAAAATACATTGAAATGTCACAATCGTTCGGACGAAAGTGCTGTGCGGGCGCTCTCTATGTTGTTGTAGCGTGGGAAAGAAAAGCTAAGCAAATTAAATGATCGTCTGCCTCGCTATTTCGGTGACTGATTGTGTGCTAAAGTAAGGCTAGTCTAAATCAGTACCCGTAAACATACACAATGAATTCATCAGCTGAGAGAAACAAAAAAACGATGCACAACAAAAAGAAGTGTGTGTCCCGATTTGAAGTAACCGAGTCCCGCTTCTTCAGATTGACTTGTTCCTTAGGATGACCTTACGATGCGCACCGTTTCAACCTTCGCGGGTGACGCACCAAGGTTCGGGGGACCGCGTATAACCTTACACCCATGTTGGGGATGGGAGGGCGTAGTATGATTGTTCAATCGAGAATGTGGTTGCCCTTCCGTTGCCAAACCAGACAGCCGATAAGCCGCAGGAAGTTGCATACCCGCACCCACTGAACTTTCACATGCGGGTGTTTGGTAGGGAAATTGTGTTACGACAAGAAGGCAACATTTATTTAGTCAACGACCTACTGATAGTTACCCGGCACTACCAATCGTGTACAGCCCGCAGACTGTACAGGTGACTAAGGTATGCTAATGCGTTGCTGAAGTCTTGTTAGCTTAGCAAAATAAAAAGTGGATAGACGAATAAGAAATAATAAAACAATAGTCCCTTCTTTATCGATCTTCTCCTCAATATTGAATACCTAGTGTCAGACCACTGGTTTAGCTAGGAGCGACACTCAAATGAATTGAATAATCTAGGGCCAAGATTAATGATTTTACTTGTGGCATGGCGCCATATCCTGTAGGATAACGTTTTGATCTTTATAGAAGTTGGCATTCATCCAACGATCAGCTCTCACCCAGTGTTTGGTATTTACAAATCCCGAAGTACACATTTAAACTATATCATCACTTTGAAACTTAAATTTCAATTTCTTGGTAGTGCTCTAAAGTTTGTCTAGAGAAATGCAGCGAACTGTGCGGCTATTGTGGACAGCTACTGTATAGCGTTGCGGTCTCTCTATATTCGACATAGAAATTAATTATATCGATCATGTAGCTTACAGTTTCTTTAAATTGTACAGTAGCACAATATTGCAATTCAACCATATTCGCATTTTGTTGCCAGCTGTATTCTGACAAATCGAGCGTTTCCTAGTAGCATTGAAAGTAGGTACCTCGTTTGATCCCAAGGCGGCTGCATTTGCATTGCATTAATCTACTAATTAAGGGCGGCCCGGTGGTGATGCGACAGCGGCGCCGGTCTTCACACGGCAGGACCGGGGTTCAAGTCTAATCTGGGCCGTTCCCCCATAGTGAGGATTGACTAACCAACTATGCGGTATCAATTAGTCTAGTAAGCCAGAAATGGCAGGCATGACCTTAAGAGGTCGTTAGGCCATGAAAGAAGAAGAAGAAGAATCTACTAATTCACTTTCGTTTTGCCGTCTGCCTCTTTCTATACGATGACAACATAATAGATAATAAATTAAAAGTACAAAACGAACAATCCACCACCGGATCAGGCGAGCAGGTCCGGCTTTAATGCGTACAGCTCCCGTGCCAAAAGGCATAGATGGCACGCGCGATCACATGCAAAACATTATGCCAGCCTACGCGCGCGCTCCCAACACCCTTCAACACGTCCACCGCGAAGGAGCTGTTGCTTGGACCACCTTACTTGCGTGGAAAATGTTGCAGTCCTGTGTACGATCACAGCCGAACAGTACTTCATGCAAAGGAAACATAATCGACGGTGTATACCGTGCCGCCGTCCCCCCATTCACCAACAAGCTTATCATCTCAAACCGCGATGAACGTCGTTGAGAACCGTTTCGCTGTGCGTTCGTCGTGCGTTTGAAACCTAATCTTTGCCACTCGCTTTACGCCACGTCTAACGGCGGGGCTTGTCTGGGTTGAGGAGGGTTATTAAAATGAAATTAAAATATAAAGTGCATGACCGCGGTGAAAATGTGCATGTCGGGTGCAAGGGAAAGAAACGGATCGTGACGAATCGTAGGTACAGTGACGTACACGTTTTGCGCACATTGATTAAGTATTCTTTGTGAATGAAGCGATCGTTACAAGGTATGGTGCATTGGAAGGATTCTGTCGGGCAAGTTTTGGCGAAAATTAACCGAACAAAATAGAGCTCTTATTTAATTAATATAAAGAGAATTTTTTATAACTATCAAAGAAAGTAGTTCCTAGCTTAAATTAAAAATGCAAAAATGACATTTTAAAAATCGTGAATAAAGGAAAAATCTTTATATTTCAAAGAAAAAATCCACACTGATACTACACTGTAATAAGCGCCACAAGTCCGTAATGCAGTGGAACCTAATGTTGTAGACGCGAGTTGTTCCACGGCTCCGAGTACCCACGATCAAATAATTGGCAATCCATTACCACTTCTAACCCACCGTTCATTTGAATGTCTACCTTAGCGCACCGGGTGCAATTAATCTTTCCTTCGGTGCATTCGGGCGCGGGTGTTTCACTGTTTCGCTCGCGATACCCCCGCATCGAAGCATAATTATTGATGACAAATTTGATTGAACTTTGACAGGTTACGGCTGGCGAGTGGCCAACAGTGACACCAAGCTGGGCGAAATGTGCGAACACAAATGGCGACCGTGGAGTTTTCAACACACGATCGATAGAGCTAACTGATGAAGGAGTGCATATGGTTGAAATTGGATTGAGTGATTGATGGTGTGTTTATCGATAGGAATAGCTTCTTCATTTGACACTTTGAATAAGGTCCCATACATCCAGGATTTACCCGAAAAAGTGAATCATAGCACAACCAATAAAATAATAAAATAGCTGCACTACACTCAAACAACATCTCTGAGATATAGACACAAAAAGGTTCTACCAACTTTATAATTGCAAAGAAGAAACGAAACATGTATAAGATTAGTTTTGTTATAAAAAAAGGTTCACATACAGTTATGTTACTAGCTGTGATAGAAAATATATTATAAACAGCTCATTACCAATTGATACAGGGTTTCTTATTTGATAATGCAGAATTACCGATGTTTTTTTTTGCAAACGCTCCATACGAAATGGCAAACAACGCTAGATGACATTGTATGAGCTTTAGTTGACAGCGGAAACAATGATCTTTTATTGCAAAGTTCTTATATGATATTGTAAAATCACCCGTTGATATTGTGACACTGCCGTGCAACACTGAGGCAAATGCGTAGCCTACAGGTATAAACAGACTTACTTGTATGAGCTGTAAGCACCTAGCAAGATATCGGTGGTGCATGAATTGTAATTTTATTGAATTTTATCAGTTTTTCGTTATTCATTAATTCAGTATGCCATACTTTTTTACACTTTTTCGTCACAATGAATTTCAAAACAAAATCTTGTGTCTAACTCCCTGTCCGCGTTTATACCTGTAGGCTACGCACTTGCCTCAGCCATGCGATCGGGTGACATTACAATATCATGTGAGAACTTTGCAATAAAATATCATTGATTCCGCTGTTAACTGAAGCTCATACAATGTCATCTAGCGTTGTTTGCCATTTCGTATGGAGCGTTTGCAAAAAACATCGGTAATTCTGCAATATCAAATAAGACACCCTGTAAATCCTGTGTTGGTGGTTATAGTTACATCGACATCTAAGCATACACCGAGCGAGTTCGATGGAACAAAAACCTATTTGTTCAAATAACTAAACTTTATATTTTATTTTACGTTAGGAGTGTACACACTCGAGTTAACACACCCTTTCGAGATTTATAAAAGAAAACTAATATGACGTGTAGTTTCTTTGCGAATAAGTTTTAATGGATATTTCCAAGTTGCTCTTGAGGAATAGCTTAATGATCTTTACTTTGATTGATCAAATGTAGTTGTAAAGTAACGTAAACCATGTAATAATGATAAAAACTCCCGTCCATAGTTTCATAATCATTTCATCATCATGCAAGTATAGAATTGCTGTATTAAATTCCCAGCTTGCAATTCCTAGTAAAGATCAATCTCTCGACACCGCGGCATCAGTAAAGAAAAAGCTTCAAACAACACCGCAATCGATGAAACTGGTCACCTTTGGATCTTCATTCCATTTTCCCAAGCGTTTGTTTACACAAACAAAATCACCAAGGCAGCTTGCTCGTTCGTTGCAAAATGTTCACCGAACGCCCTTTCCTGTATAGCTCACGTGTGACTTATCGTTAGAAAAAAATCCATATAAATACACTCAAAACTTAAAACAAAATAAACTGCAGCTTCATCACACAACCGGTTGCACCCAATGCTGAGCGATCAGTGGGGTCACCCTATACGTTCGGTTAGTTGGACGCTTTGCAAAACTTGAATCAAAAGGGTGGCGGCCGCCGGTCCGGTCTCGTGCAAAGCCAAATGCAACGCACAGGCATGTGTCAAGAGATCGATGAGTAAGATGCACTGGAATTTGCTCCAGTTTGTGGCAGGGCGTACATTTAGCTGACCGATATATGCTGACCGTTTTTGGGAAGGAACACATTCTACACGCCAGCTGCAACTGGTGTGTCTTGTGTAATGCATCAACCATCAAGTTGACAAGATTTCGCGAGCGAGCATTAAGCGAGCGTAAGCAAAGAAAACCCGGGGAGGCTAAATAATCATAAACACAGATACGCCCCTCGTGCGTTAGGATCGGAAAACGTTGGTCGGGGTAAGATCGAGTGTGATTAAAATCTTTCATCGTAATGAAGTAATCTGTCCGTTTCTGGAGTTGGTACACTCAATCAAAACTGCTGCCGTTGCATTTTGCAAAGTAGTGCAGGGAGTGCAGCTGTAATTTGCGATGCAATTCGCAAGAAGATAAGAATATCGCAACAGTGATTCACAATGTTGCAGGAAAGCGACAGACCGAACAGAACCCGGGCAAACTTAAACGGTTTCGATTGTACCCATTAAGCGTGACATGCGATCCTTGTATCAGATAGTGGTGGTGACGGCGTTACAACGGATTTACGATCCGATCGTACAACGGAGAGTTCAGGCACGATCACCACCGATCGATTCCTGCGCCTAACCCTTGGAGCGCTTTTACCAAGTGTGAAAACATGCGGCGCGACCGCTACTGCGTGGTCATTAACTGCGCTGATAAAATATGGAACCAATCGAATCGATAAACTTATGGACACGCTCGACACGTCCGACATTAATGCCGCAAAGGTTCCCCGCTTTTATCGTGTACCGAAAAATCAATAAATTTACCACGGAAATTATGGCAAATGCAAAAAGCAATCTTAATAGTACATAGTGAAGGACACTGCAAAACATCAGCACCAAAGCTGTGTAGAATTGAAAAGTTTTTTTGTTTGTGTTTCCCGAAGGTAAGACAAACGCATAAACTCATTTTCTTTTACTTAGTTGTGAAACCTTCGGAAAAAGAGTTTGCAGCATAACTAATGTGTTTGACAATAATTTACTAACAAACATGTTTGTCCAGTCGTTCCGTCCAAAGCCTTTTGTCGACTCATTATCCGTGCTTAAGTGACTTCCCTACAAGACCTATCACCCGGGGGCCATTTTTGGCGACTTATGTTACGACTTCTACCCCGTCATTCAACCGGGCCGCTAACCTCTCGGGCAATAGTAGAAAGACTAATTCCTTGCGATGCAAAATCATCACACCAACCAGCTGGCGCACAAAAAACCAAAACGAAAAAAAAACTTGGTTTACTTTGCCCATCCAGTTGGGGGCCATTTTCACAAACAATACAAATTTTAAGCCTAAGCTCCCATACCCCCAAGCTACTCGCGCAAAACAGTTTTCCAACCTCCAACGGGGGCCGTTTAAGTAAGTTGTTTGAAAAGCCCGCCGGCTAGAGTCGTTGATAATATGCAGCAAAATAGTATAATGCCGAGGAAAATAGCGTCCACTCACCGGCGATTATCGAGTCGAACCGTTTCCTTGAGGAAGTGGATGGCTTTAATTACACGTCATGTACACCGTCGGAGAGAAGCTAATTGATATTAGCTCGCAGCGGTGCAGGTGCAATGATGGTTGGCAGGTTTAGGAGGGTGCGAGTAGTTTGTATTAGTTTTATAGTGTGATATTGAACCATCATTATCTTTTTCGATATGCTGAAACATCCGAATACTAACATACATACTAACTGGGAAAATATGTTTTAATGGTTTCTTGCAATAATGAAGTACACATGGAGTAAGGTACAACCAAGAACAACATGAAAAGAAACATATTATTCACATAAACATAAAACAATTCAAATAAACCTCTCCATCAAACGGTATACATGATGGCATGTGATCAATCGATCAATATGGATAAACATTAACTAAACCCGTTAATCCACATAAAAGAAAACTATTACCTGTGACATAACAGAACATTACCCGTGCAGCTAATCATAACACGGCTCCATCGGATCGATCGGACAAACGTGCCCGGTGCGCAAGCAATGGCCGTTGTCACGCCGTAAAGGAAAAGACCCTGCACTACTGGTGGTGGTCGTGGTGGCGCACACCATGTTTATCTTAAATTACTGCTTTAATTATCGAAATCACATCGTTATTATTCCCCCATCAGCATTACCATAAATCTTTTTTATTGAAACACATTTATGGCGATCGACAGCTGTGCTACGCGATCGCGAACCGTGTGTATGAGGTTGCAACGTATGCAATGGTTTTCTTCTTGCCTGCGGAGTTTGACAGTTTTGGAGGTTCTACTTTAGAAGCAAATGCGGCTGTGCAACACATGCTGAACGATCGGTACTGTATAGTTTTACAGGGAAATATTTATTTTGCACGTAGCGGGCAATACATTCTACAAACATACGGTTCGCCAAAAATAGTTTCTAACCCCACAATTTCTATTCAAAGCCAAGGGAGAAAATCGCAACCGAAGTGACTTAATGGACAACCAATTTAAAACCGTTTACAGTGCTCTTTCGTGATCAAAGTGTGGTTCTATAAATTTATTGAATTGCATGCAACTAATCACAGGTCTCACAAGGGCCGTTCGCATGCAGATATACATACAAATCCTTCCATCCCATGGTGAATAAATAAATGAACATTCTCATTTACGCTATCGCACACCTACCAGAAGGCCTTACAAGAACCTCGGAAAGCGTTGGTGACCCAATGAATTGGTGGCAAAACAAGCGTGTTATTGGACTGTGTTCAGGCGTGTTCAGATAGAGACCCTTAAGTTATTGGAATTGTGTGTGTGCGTGTGTGTAGGGCTGTGTGGTATTAGCTGCCAACGGTAGCCGCACTGTGAGTCACCTGACCACGTGCTTCAACTATAGGTGATTTTTGTGTAGCGTGCAGAAGTGCAGCGCAGCAATGGCTGGGGATGAATTTACGATACTCTGATTGGCAACGTTTTAATTACATTTTGATTTATTTAACGATAGAGGGAGGGTAGACTAGGGACAGTTAAACGATCAGGTGCGTACATTGAGTAGAATTTCAGAAGAGACACTTAGCTGAGTTTTAATAGACTTTGAGAAATAGGATACATCATAGCTAACCTGGGAAACTGTATCAGATTTCCTGGTGTAAATGAAGCTTGTGAAAGATCACTTTTACTTCATGCTAAACGAAACGTATCGTCTAACTCCATTATGGAACAGGATGAAAGATATATTATGGAAATGTGATCCAACAAAATATATTCGTCACGGTTAACACCTATAAAAATCCTTCTGGAGACCGAGACGCGATCATTCTGCTGACGGATACAAACTTTTCCGCTGGAAAAATGCCCAACTATTAAGTGGATTTCCACACTACTGCCAGCGCCGATACTGCAATTGTGCAATGTCGAATGAATCTCTCTTTCCGGGAACGATTACGTGTTTCAAAACATCCGAAGCGTGTGTGTGAACGAACGCGGGTTTTAGGATGACGATTTATTTACACAACAGCACGCTTCGGATGATGGTTTCTCGTGTGGAAAATTGCTGTTACAAGCACTCTTCACCAACTGCTCAAGTACAACGTTGTTTTGAGAAGAAAGTAATGTTCGAGACAGTAGCAGCCGGTAAGGGAAGCCCCAAAGAATTTGACCAGAGCAGGATCTGCTTATGATCATCTGCCACGGTAAGCATTCTGTTTATCGGGTGTGATCGTTGGAAAACATTCGCGTGAAAATTTGCCACAATTACCAGTCGGGCACACAGTATCGAGCAATCGTAAATGGAACACAGAAAGAGATCGGCTAAAGCATTCCAGTTGCAAAACTCTAGAGTGCCGCGTAAACATCTGTAGTTGGGGGGTTTTTTTTGCTCTTTCTCTTGGCAGAAATATATTCGTGTTTGAACTCATCTTCGGAATGTCCTCGTGGCGTTGCATCAGTTGGAATACAAGCATTCAATTTTATTGCTTCCAGCACACCATCTCTCACCACATGGTTTATAATTTCCGACACACCGGAGGAATAAACTACATTTTATCGCTCGCATAGCTACAAACGTTGGAACGGTTGGAAGTAATTCGTGCTTAGTTGGCAGCTATCCACGACCCCGGTGGTGCTAATTCGTGTTAATTTGTGACGGATAAAATATTTAATGCCACGACGTTCACATTCTGCACCGGGGCACGGTTAGCACGGTTTTTCCGACATCTGCTCAACATGGACTCGGAGATGACGAAGAGTGCCATTACACGAGCTAGCATAGCGATAGCGTACAGAGCAAGACAAAATCACAGGCTGGTGACGACAAGCCACACGCACACCGCTGGGCGCCGTTGGACGAGTTAACAGCGAAATACACACCCTTCCATCACGAAATCAGCCGAAAGGGAGTTTTACTTTTCATTTGGCAAGAAAAAAAACCCCTACATACACGCGTATCCCTTTCTAGCGATAGATCTATATTTCCTATGATTAAATGCCACCATGGCGATCGAGTGCACCATTACACAAAAAAAACCCTCACATTTTAACACATCACAGGCACATCTCGACGGTGCACGATCGGTCGTTTTGGGGGTACCTGAAGCATAAAATCGTCATCGAGCGACCACCAACAACGGGGGCACTACGGGTTCTGACGGCCAACATGGGCATTATTTATGCCCATATAAATATGTGCCCTGCTCAATGCAAACGTACACACAGCCATGCACACTCATACACATGCTCTCGCACTGCCGGAGCGCGAAAAGGCCCCATCAAAGACTCCATGTGTACGATTGTGCAATCGATGCAATTGTGCCATTTTGTGCACAACCGTCGTCAGTACCCTTTTTTTGTTTTACTGCACTCGAGCCGCATTTCGTACCGAGAGGGTGGAGCCTTTGGGGCGTGATTTCACGGACGGACACGTTTCGGGGCAGGGTTTCTACGGCCGATGATTAGGAATCTAAACTCCTACCTAGACGAGTGAATGGAAGCGTTTGGAACGTAAATGTTGTCCCTAGAAACTAGTTTGCAACGACGTAGGGACAATTATTAGGAAATCCTTTAGCACGCTTTCCACACCTCAGCTTTGGGTTAGCCAGACAAGTGAAGAAATCAAACATGTACAATGAAATGATACTGATAAAAACTGCCATTATGGAAACACTCGAGATAAGTCAACGATACTGCACGGTGGAGGGCGATGTGGTAGACCACCTAGTTGTGGTTAAGTGCCATTAATTCTCTGGTGAATGGAAAAGCTTTATTGAAAATGAGATTTTAAACAATCGATCTACACCATAAATCCATAGGGGAATTCGTAGGTAAACCGGCATTCAATTCAATGCATAATGATTTAACATTAAAAAAAAATCCTTGAACGAAAATCTGTGCCAACGCGAATCAACTAGTCAATCACCTCAATGCTGAAATAATAATTTGTTGCATGCTTTATATCATTTTGATGTAAGCCGTCCTTACTTTGAGCTATCAACAGCACGCAAAAATCAAAACATGCTACGCCATGCACTGCTAGCACGTTACATTTCCGAACACCGCAAACACCGGACATCGGAAGCGATCAAATCAGCGATTCATTTATTGCGGCCTTGCGTATCGCGCGCACGTTACAAGGGCCGCTGCCAGCGTCCAAAACCAGCCGCCAGATGCATCGTGCAGCGACCGATTGCTCTAATTGATCGAATGCAAGATAGCTCATATAGATCCAACGCACGTAACGATCCTTGCACCGAGATACGACGGCTCCCGGTTGAATAAGTTGCACCAAACAGCGACAGCGACCCGTCAACACGATTCGTCGACGACGCGTCTTCTAAGACGGTGCGCGCTGAACAATTGAGTCGTTTGTAAGCGGGTGACGTGTTCCAAAAGCGGTGGGGACCGGCTAGCGGCAAAGGGGTGCAAAGGGATTGCGAATCGAGAACGAGGTCAGTGAGCCTTTGCGGCTCTAGGCTACTGGAAATAGACACATGTCTGAGGTTCTGCTAGAATTTGTAGCGAATTGATCTTTGCTTCCATTAGAGGAAGCTGAATAAAGTAATTAGAATTCTCATTCTGACACAGTCTCTTGATTATGTAGCTAATGTGGTGGACCGGGCTATAAGACGAAAGATCTCTAAGTAGACACAATCTACACTAAACACTTGCACTGACACTTCAAATTAGTTGCAATATCACTTCCGAGATCAGTACACGGAGCTGTCGTCTACAACTTCGCACTTACCTTTCTTCCTTATCATACTTCGGGAACGTAACGTGCATCAGCTCCAACACCGAGCTCTCGCTCTGCGGTTCGGCCGAGATGCCCTGGGCACGCTGCCGCTGTACACCACCGTGTGTGCCGAGCTTGCGGCCACCGGGCGAAACCCCGGTAGCGCCACCACCCGTTCGGAACACACTCTGGAACTTGTCCAGGTGACTGCGCAGCTCGGCCACCTCATCGTGCTTTTGCCGCAACAGGTCTTCCAGCTCACGGATGCGAATATCCTTCGCCTGTACGACCTTGAGCAGCTCCTGCACCTGTGGCGACAGTCCGAGCGCTTCCCCATCGCCAATGAACAGGTTCTGCAGGATGCCCTGGACCTGCTGGTCACCCTGCAGCTGGGCCAGTTGCTTGTAGCTGTTGACCGTACCCGCGTCCAGATTGTTGTTGACGGTATCAGACGCGTTCGTCGGCACCGTCGCCG
This sequence comes from Anopheles maculatus, assembly GCA_002091835.1. Lineage (NCBI taxonomy): Eukaryota > Metazoa > Arthropoda > Insecta > Diptera > Culicidae > Anopheles > Anopheles maculatus. The sequence goes on from KZ061972.1 coordinate 48,466, forward strand.
ACGCGCTCTGGTCACTCATCTTCTTGCCGTCGCGACCGTTGTGGTCGCGTGGTACACTCGCGGTCGCGGACTGTTCGCACCTACTGGTGCTGCTGCTGCTACTAGTACGCCGCTGCGAACGATCTGAACTCGCGAAACCGTGCGCGTTGACTGATGCGGTCGCTGCAACCGCGGACGACGCGGCAGTCTTCTTCGCGGCCGGGACCGATGTCAGTACGTCGCCGAATCGCCGTGGCGCAGTGGCGACGGGTGGTACGGCGGCGGGGGACGCGAAGTTCGTGTACTTCAGCAGCCGGCCGAGCTGCTGGGCGTCGAGTGCGGTTGCGCCGCACAAGACCGTCTGCGTCTCCTGCTCGACGGCCGGGCGCCGTGACGCGAAGCACAGCCCGTCAAAACACACGCGCATCCACACGATTTTTGTTGCTTGCTACCGGTGGTGTCATAAAAATAAAATCTATTCGAAAAACACGAGGGAGAGATAGAGAGAGAGAGAAAAAACTCATATAAAAAGAGGGAACATAGATGAGCGAAAGTGAAAGCTGAATTGGTAAGATTTGAATAAGGTGTGCAATGGTGAGTTCTGCGTGGTATTTCCGCTGTTGATCGACAGAACAATCAGGTGATATGCAACAAATTGTAAATGGTTTATTAATTTCTTTATATCTCCTAGCTACATTTGTGTCAGTTTTTACCATTTCTTTTCTGCCCAATGCTCATTAAATTGTTGATAAATTGAAATAAAAATAATTAATGACCATGACCATTGCGAAATTCATGGTAGTAAAGACATCCTAAGATATCCTTTACAAATTCTGAAGATAAAATAATTATAAGCACCAATTAAAGATTAACATATTGTTTCAAGGTAATAGTTTCGCCGGTTGGCAACATGAAGCAATCAGGATAGAACTCTCGTTCGTAGGAATGACTAACGATCTAGTAAAAAATAAAAGTGAAACAAATCTAGAACTCTAAGATATCCAAGAACTCTTTAAGTTCTTGGAGCCAACAAACAACAAACAAAGAATAGAAATATTATTAGATGTTTCCCATCAAATAACCTCTTACTACCCCAGAAAACGAAACGTCATGTTCAGCTAACGAAGAAGTGAGAAACCGCTGTCGACTACCATCGTGCTACAAATTTCGCCACTACCACAACACCAGTAGCAACTACACGATCGAAACTGATCACTTCCGGCGCCACCGGTTTATCGGTACGACAGTCTAAAACGGAAATGTATTTCACCACCTAATTAAACATCGACCCATTATGCTCAGCTCGCTCGCTCGCTCGAATCGAAGTATCGACGCTTAGTTTAGCTTTTTTCTTCTTAGCCACGCTGCGAACCTGATTGACAAACGATCCCCAACCATCGATCGACCGCGACGAACGTCCGAACGAAGCGAGCGAAGGGAAACTAAAATCTAACCCAACCACCCAGACCGCGCACACACGGTTTGACGAAGGATGATTTAGGTCCCGCATTGGCCGAGGCACCGATCGATCGGAACGCGAATAAAAGCATCGCGGTATCCCTAACGTGCGTTATCACTTGCGCTTCTCCAAAGCGCGGGAAGCGGGTTTTTGCCATTTTTGCACCGCGCAGACTGCGGGAATGAAAAACGGCAGATTAATGTTTATGACTGCGTTCGTTCTGTCGCCGCCGGTACACGGATCCACCGTTTTGCAAACACGTTTCACGCATAAATTTTCAATTGATTACAATTATTAAATAATTGAAAAGAGAAACGTTCTCCCCACCATTGCGCGGTTAAGGAAACTGGCACACAGCGATGGCGGCGACAATCATGGCAAAAAGTGTTAAGGGTATTAAAGGCAGCAGCAAAAGCAGCACGAAAAATGCGCCACAACATAGGCGCATAGATATTAATTCTTTCGGAGCGTCCCGTCCTGTCCACGACGCTACTCCTAGCCCACCTGTTTCTTATCTATTTGTTCGCTTCCGAGCATGCGCTTGCACATGCGAGCCGCAACCTCGCATGGTTCCGTTTTCCTTTTTGTTTCATTTTGTTTAATACCACGCAATGCATCCTTCTGGGCCGTGCAGTGACGCTGTACAGTGGGGTGGCCGTATGGATTGCAATGAAAAAAAAAGGTGCATTAAATTAATTACAATCATTAGAAGGCTGTCGATAAAGCACAACGGCACCACCAACCGATACCAATGAGTTTGTGCCACTCGTGGGCTTTTCTGCTGCTGCTGCTGCTGCTGCCGTTGTTGTCATTGTTTCTTTGTTACCCTTACTTTACATTTTAAAATGTATTCTCAGAGAGAGAGGCTTCAGCGACTGCATGCACGCCGCACGCATAACTATGGGCGTCGTGGTGAGCGCAGCTGGATCGAGCGCTTTTCTGATGGCTGTGTGTGCATGATTTATAGCCACCACCATCGAACCGGTCCCAGCCGCCACCGTTTCGCCGTGCCGATATCACAAGCGTTTGAGTGATGTTTTCCGTTTTTCCCGCCACCACATACAGCTGGCGATCGGGAGAAAAGTTCGGTCAGGACGCACTGCACAGGCCGCCGCAAACGCAGGCTTCGGCTGTTTAATGAAGCCATAAGCGCGGCCCGCTCGGTGAGTGAACGATCCGGGTAAGTGCATCGAACATTTTATAAGCTCATTAGATCAAGTAAAATGGATGAAGAAATTATTCAATGCAACTGATCGGGGTAGCAAACGGGCCGTCAAGGTATACTGCGTGCGTATTTTAAAAAGCTGTCGTTAATTGGAATTATTAAAGTAGGAGAATGCATTTTCAATTGATTTTTCATCACATTGAACCTGTACATCAAAAATACATAAAATCCAGTTAAATGTTGTTAATAGTACATTAATTTAGGTTATTAACAACATAATTTTGCCTTCCGGGATACCTTTTGGTTAGCTTTACTATTTTTAAATAAATATTGCAGAATTGAAGCAAAAAGTAACAAAGGCAATAACACATTGCAAGCCTAGTGTCTAAGCCGTACAAGACGCTTTATGGTAAACGCTGTAGAAAACAACTAAGCTAAACGGATCTTGGTTTCCGATTCCTAAAAGACGAAGCTTTTATTCTATTATTTAATTTCTTTAATTTATGTTTCGAGTTTTTAATATTACTTTCTTCGTTATCTTTTGAGATGTATTTGTCTGTGTTTTTTAATGGTGCCATATGTAAGTCGATGTATTATAGAATCATTCACTTTCAAGCGCAGCAGCAACATCACAGTTTTGAAGCGCTATTATGACATCCAATAATGAATTGTTCGATTCTTTTTTTTCATTTGATGATCCTTAGCTATCTACAGAACTATGTATTTAGTGTCTTTTATAAACAGACAATTGATTTGTAGAAATCAGGACAATAACTTAAATAATTTAAGCTCTGCAATTGAAGATTTATTCGTAGTGTGATTATAATCCACGAAAAACAAAACTGGAAATAGTGAGGCACATTCTGACGATCATTTATAACTTCTTCTAGTTCTATATTTAATCTAATACGGGACATTTACCGGCCATCCAATAATACTGTGTGGCAGTAACAGCCAGTTCCTTGACTGTGGAGAAAACCGAGGAATTGTTTAAAGCGTATTGTGGATAAGTTGAATATTATACAAAACTCGTCGTCTATGCGATAATCACTTCAACGATGACCAATCGCTATAGCAACTGATTGTCAGGGCCATGACACTTATTTTTAACACAGCCGTGGCTTTCAAGACATCATTTTCCCAGCGAAGAGCTAGCGGGGAATGGCTGATCATATTTTTGTATAATCCTTTTTCGATTCTCCATCCTGCCGTGTTAAATCGCACAACATACAGACCCAAATTCGCCCAACATTACTAATAAAATCCAACCCAAAACAATCATCAAAAAACTTCTCTCTGATCCATTAAAGGAAGGCGGCTAAAGCTGTAAATCATTGGGGAACATATATCACACTGAAAGCTATTTTCACATGCGATTATCAGTTTCCACTGGCGTTGAGTGGAGGATCACGAACAACCGCTCCAAATCTAACGCTCACAGCACCTCGTCTCAATCCAATCAGTCTACCTACAGCCTCAAACACTACGGCCCACAACGATACTTCAATCGAGCTTATCGCTACCGGAACCTACCTACTACTGGCCACCTTGTTCGAGCGCTTGCTGCACACTGCAGTGTGGTAATGAAACGCAAACCGACACTAATGGTATACACATGCTTGCTGCCTCTAGCCTCCCTACCATTTACAACCCTTCCATAAGCTCCCGTGCTCGTAAGGTTCACTTCACGCGATGCCACCATGTTCACCGATTCCATGATTTATGTTCTACCGATGTCGGACAGACAGGAGGACGTGCAGCAACGTTGAATCGTTGATCGAGATAGAGAGAGAGAGATACCCGATACGGTTGATGGTGGATGCACCGACACATGTTAATGCGTGCGGGACACATTGTCCACGCATCAACAGGTGCGATCAACCGGTGAAACCTAATCGCAGCAATTGCGTCTGAGCTGCGGTTCTAGCTGTTTGCAAACATTTATAGCAAAGCCGTGTTGACACATCGCTCAAACTGGCAGGTTGTCTGGCACATCATTAGATCACAGCCGGATTGTATTTATCATTTCAAATGCTGTGTAACAATCAACGCGGGGTGTTAATATATGCACAGTTTCTCATGCTCTTCACACGCAATTCGATTAGCAAGGCAATTCAGTGTTTAACCTTTCTTTTGTTTATCAATTCTTTTATTCGCTGTAAATGTTATACTTTAAACATTCGTTTTTATTTGAAAAGTAACGCTTCACAGTGCATAAAACCGTACCTCCCCATGTGACAGTAAAGCATTCCTCTCTTCTAATTAATGCACATTTACCCACAGTAACGAGCGCTACCTAAACAAAACTTCTGCCACGTTACGATCACTTACAACACCTCTCCGTTGGACGTCAAACGTACTGCGTCACGCCAAGCAATTAGCGGCCGTATAATGCAAATTGTACTGTTTAGATGCACTGTCTGCAATCAAAAAGTGGATTTGCCATGTCCATAAATTGGTGAGATTTATTTCCAAATGCACTGCTAGGCTACACGGACTATACGATCACGCTTGTTGATTGGGTGTCAATATGGAGGTGCGTGCAGTGAATGGTTATACTCGTTAAAAGTTGTTTATCAAGGAAAACTTTAAAGCTTTAGATTTTTTTTTACTTAATTTTCAAATAACGGCTAAACACCATATTATCAACAAGCATTAAAAAATTGTAGAGATATTTTTATATAAAATCAAATATATCTGTAATACTTTGTTTATTTAGCGGTTCTATCGGGAAAGCAGAGTTTCGTTAGAGCTTACAGGAAAAGAATCTTTTTGACATTGTAAGTAAAATAGCTACGTGCCGTCTCAAACATCAAGAAATCAACCTTACAAACCCAAAACCCGAACACTATTCTCCCCCAAAAAGTGTATACGGCACCGACGAAACTGGGTCACCGATACGAAAGGCCGCCGGGTTCGTTTGCCGAGCTGTGTTATCAAACTTCAAGAAAACCTTGCAAATTTCTACCGACAAACAAGCACCCGCGCGTTTGGGGATGAACAAACAAACAAACAAACATTAACGACACGATCCTGCAATAAATGGTAAGTGGGAAACACTCCCATCATATATGTTCCGAATCATAAACAATGACCCACCGCCGCGAATCTTACTAATGCTTCCCTGACGAACGCTGTTCCCCAGCAAAGCCTAGAAGAAACGGTATCGTCTACTCCATCCGCCAAGGGGTAATGACTGTCAATGTACCCTTTTTAATAGCGGGCAATTCCGCAAATTGGTTCAATGAAGTGTGCCCAATGACGTGGCGCTTGGGGGCCGCAACCGTTGAGTGAAATTATTACTCATAAATTAGGACATTGGCCCAGACGCACCGTATGCTGTATTGAACGCTTTGTGAAGCAATTGAAACGATTGTGAATTTGACGATTCTTGATATATCGTTTCGATGAGAATTTTGTATTTTCCCCATGTTGAGCGCCTTGTACTATGCAAATATAGTGTTAAAGAAAACACAAAGCTACCGGGAATTCTTGACCACTGTGTTGAGTCAGGTAATATTCGCAATGCACTAATTTTCCGGCCTTTATTATTTTAGAACAGGATTATAAGTCTTACTTTCCCAGTTTGATAGAAAACCCTCAGCTTCCAGAACACTATGCTCGCGCCATTATTATAGCCAACGCTGCGGGATTTTGCAACTACGTCAGATAACACATGCTACGGCGGGTTCGTGTCAGCTTCTGCCTACTTCATCTTTCGTTCCAGATCTCCAAAAAACAGCAGATCACCCATGTAGCCAGGGAACGTCTGCAGCAGCATGGTTTTGTTTGCATGCATAAATCATCAGTCCCTTATCTATCTCGTGCAACACAACACCGTACGGCCTCGAATGGGAATTTTCACAGCGCAACCGAGCGGTGATGTTGAGCCGGGCATCCAGCCTGGGCGGGAAACAATATTTCAAGGCTTCACAGCATCGCATCGAACTAACATCCAAAGTGGCGGAACTGGCCACCCTAAGGTTGAACCGTAGGAAAACTGTGCTATTTTAAGCCCGCACTGTTGTGCTTGTTGATTCTGCTCAATTGATAACCTAATGCTATTGGAGCCCGGGTCCGAACAGGGAAGGTTTTTTTCGCTTCTTTTTCCCCCCCTGCCATGCTCCCGGTTCGCCCACAGAGCACCTTTGGATGATGACGATGATGATGATGATGAGTGGGACAAACAGCACGTGATACGCCGCCATGGCAGACAGAGCACTTCTGATCGTACGGCGATGTTTCTATTCGCTGTTGACTTGAGAAATTTGTGCACTGTTGGCGTTGGCTTTTCACGATAAAACGCTACTCATGCTCGGTAGCTCAAACACATCGAACCAATACAATTGGGGTTTGTTCGTTTGTAGATCGAGCCATTTTTTTTTCGGGTTGAATTTCTGAAGGGTTGGCGTCACCTATTGCCACCTTGCGACGACCTTGCTTTGTAGGGAACGCGCTCCTGTTTGTCCAAACACTTGTCACAGTGCCAATCCGGTTCTAGATGTGATCGAGAAAAGGGCAATTCAATACAACCCAGTCACAAAACCACCCTCCAACACTTAACAGTGTTAAGAACTCAGCACAATTACGCCCGACACACTGGGACTTATCATACAACACTTGACGTTCATTTGCTGCCACACTAACCAATCAACTAAGAAGCGTATCCATATTAAATAGAATTAGTGCACGAAACGACACACTGTGCGCGCCCACTGGAATTGATGATGTGGGCCACCAGCATTCAATTTGTTTCGTAACTTTGCCATCACTGATTGATCGGATCTCGCAGAACTCGCCCGATGCTGCTCGGTAAACCTAGCTAAGCTCGCCAAGTGCCATTAGAGGTGGAGTTATTGGCCCGCGCTCAGAACCTGGATCCTGGTGTCTCGCCACCTACTCCAAAACTCACACCCAAAGGAAACCACCACAAAACACCATGCACACCTTATCGATCTGCCTGTGCATGATCGAACAACCACCGAAACACCTCGACGGGGTACGTACCACTTCCGAAAGGGATCACCGTGTCCTGCGCTGGAGGAGCGTTCGGAACGCACTGAAATTGCTGAAATATCGCGGACTTGTTTTTAACAATGCCCGCGCAACACACAATACCACACCACAACGCTTCGTCGACGAATCGATGTAACGACGCGAATCGTCGCGGTTGTAGTCGTCGTCGATGTCGTTGAGTAGCGGCCGCCGGCGCCGTTATTCGATCGTCGATTGGGGAGCTTCGCGTTTCTTCTTGCAGCCCGCTGCTTCTTTCCGCGCTACCACCAACGCGCGCGCGCACGCTCCCCTTGTCGAAGGAACTTCAATTCGATTCGACTTAATTGAGAACTTGGAATAAACGCACACAAGGCACACACACACAGACGCACACGAACACGCTTTCGGACGCAAGCACACTTCACTAATAGCAACCTCAAACACTTGACTCAAAAATGGTACACACAAAGCCACAGAACACACGCCTGGTACACTACACGACACGGCCAGAGGAAGCTACTTCACTACGCCTGTTGTGTTAGCTGCTGCTGTTGCTGCTGATAGCACCAATATCACTCGGAGCCTCACTGAAGACGGCGTGCGGAACGATGTGGAAAAAGGCGCGTTTGCGGGGAAGAACGGGCGCATATACACTTTTTGTAAATATTTTCGTTTTAAATCACGCACACATGCACTGTACCGTACCGATTCATTTTACCGCATTGTGAGTTAAATTAACTGATAGGAATAAGCCGTCTCGGAGATAGGACGAACACAGCCAATTAAAGATGTTTTTCACTGAACTGTAGGTTTTAAATTGAATTACTTTAACAAATATGTATGTGTGGAAAGCATAATAAAGTAAATGAAAATACATTTCACGAGTATTAGGGTAACTGTTGTTAACTGTCAAAAGATGCGTGGTTTCATCAGAGTGAAGATCGCACAAGATCGTGTGAAAATGTAAACTCTTTACTAAATTTTATTCTTCAAAAACGAAAGTTTAAAAATTAAACTCCATTTTGAACCCTAAAATCAATTGCAAAAATAAACAAAAACTCTCTACTTATTACGTTACGTTTTGTAATTAAAATCCCATGAGATCGCTAGCCAAAAATGACCAAGATTTAGCATTACGGTATTATATTTTTGCCCACGAGTTGAACAAACCCACACAATACAAAAAATAACACATATGTACTTATTTATAACAATGATATGGTGGTTTCTCTTAACTGCAAAAGCTGCATACAGTTTAATGCACCTTTAGCGACAAGCAGACGCACTCGTATTACACGCGACCAAAAAACACCGTTTTTACGGTGCTTTCCACTGAACACAACACTGGCACAATAATGCCGAGGATCAACAGTGTGAGCAGTGGGAATGAAAAAAATCGTCCACAAATAAACAGCACATCAAGCAAAATTGGCATAACCGCACGGCGTAGAAACGTTCTCACGGAGGTGAAAAAGCAAATAAAGTTGGTATATATTTAATCAACTCTTCAAACGGCTTGGCAATGACCATGGGGTGTGTTATTCGCAGCAAACGATCCCGTTTCGGGTATTGCATAAATCTGGAAAGATACGAAAAAAACCGTGCGTAAGTAAATTATATAAAAACGAACGGTAGGTTATCGATACAAGAGTGAAAATTTGTATAGCATTCGTTATCAATAAATAAATTAAATAAAAATAATTTTATATTTAACACATCTTACACCATGTTTAAAAATAAAGCTCGCCTGCACGGGTCTAAATTTGTCCTACCGGTGCTACTGTAAGATAAGACGATTTAAAAATATGTCACAACCACCGTTTGCCTGGTGTCTCCCTGTTTTGGTTTGCGAATGTAAATTTACCACATTCTTTAATTCGTTTAATAGATTCAAAGATGCACACCAAACCGACCCGCTTTAGTGGTCAAGCTTTGCGTTAACAGTATCGGTCTTGTGCTCACAGACCCCCACCACAAACTCTGATACACCTTGCGTCGCATGATCAATATCAGAGGGACAATATAATAAACGCGATCCTGAACTCACCGCACTCCAGATGCTGTGGCCTAAAAACCCGTCGAAAGGTCGTTCGACAAATCTTCTTCTACCGAAACAGGTTGAGAGCCATGTGAAATGAGAATTTGAGTGCGGATAGAAAGAAGAAAACACTCCATCCAGCGACTTTATAGAACGCTTTCCGGTTGCGCCACTAGGATCACGTATAATCCAACCACATGCCATCGAGGAACGATCTTCAAAACAACAAAGATCTTCTCATTCCGATGTTATTTTTCTTTTTATTGCGTGTGTATGCTTTTTTTTGCCATCCCTATTCCAACGGTGCAGGCGGCGATGTGTTATTTATCTACATAAATTAGCATAGCCGCCGGTCAGCGTGGAGCCACAGCGATTTTGGGGAAGCATTTCGGTGTGACTCTTTAACGTCAGTGGAATTTGAAAATGCGGCACCCAAACTGGAATGATTGCAGTGTCCGTCTTTTGAATGCAAATTGATGCGTCTTCCAGCGAAGGCTAAAAATAGAAAGCAGAGATGACTGTGCGAGAGGCCACTGTTGTTTAGGGGTGCATCGGGGGGTAAACAGCACCCGGGTGCATTAGAATAATATTAGTGCGAGCTGCTGTGATGACAACAGGCTAGCAGTGAGCCATTTTTTCTACAGCTTTTTCTATTTGCCAACGAGAAGAGGTGATTTTAAAATGGCCATTTAGTAGTTCCGAAATTTCGGAAGTTTCCATATTCATCATAGCTTAATATTATAATTTGAACTATTTGCTACTGAAATTGATCCATTTCTTTGATTGATTTTTATTGATTTTTTTTTTTTTTTAATTTTAGCACTATAGTCTACTTTCTAATAGGATGCAAATGAGTATCTATTGGATGCTTATTAATTAATTAAGAGTGATTCTGTATCGAATCACTGGATCTAATTGATTTTAAATGCCGTCTTCCTCATTTAATTGGAATAGGTTTCAGCGGTAGGGCGGCCCGGTGGTAGATGCGACAGCGGCGCCGGTCTTCACACGGCAGGACCGGGGTTCAAGTCTCATCTGGGCCGTTCCCCCATAGTGAGGACTGACTATTCAACTATGCGGTAACAATAAGTCTAGTTAGCCAGAAATGGCCAGGCATGACCTAAGAGGTCGTTAGGCCAACAAAGAAGAAGGTTTCAGCGGTAATTAAACAATACAAGAACATTTTTTCTCACAAATACAATACAAATTAATTTATTCTGTAATCATTCAACTTCACCTATCTGGGGTCAAAAGTCAGCACCGACAACAACATAGACGTTGAGTTGCGCGCAAGGGTGCTGACTGCCAACCGGTCATACTACAGCCTGAGGAAACTTCTCCACTCAAAATACCTGTCGCGACGGACGAAGCTGGGACTGTACAAAACCTTTATAGTCCCAGTACTCACATACGCCTCTGAGACATGGACGTTGTCCAAAACTGACGAAACCCTCTTAGCCGCGTTCGAGAGGAAGACGCTCAGAAGGATTTTTGGCCCCGTATGTGTGGAAGCACAATGGAGGAGCCGCTACAATGACGAGCTCTTCGAGCTGTACGGTGAACTCACCATCGTACAGCGAATCAGGCTCGCCAGGCTCCGGTGGGCTGGTCATGTCATGAGAATGGCACCGGACGACCCAGCCCGTAAAGTTCTTTTAGACCGTCCACACGGACAGAGGTGGCGTGGTAGGCCCAAACTGAGATGGAGTGATGGCGTCGATGCGTCCGCCAGAATGACCGGGATAATGGATTGTCAGACGACGGCGCTAGACCGTGAGCGGTATCGAGGATTGTTGCAGCAGGCCAAGACCGCGAAGCGGTTGTAGCGCCTGATAAGTAAGTAAGTAATCAATCACAAAGAGAGAATCTATTTCCAAATTATTTAATTTTTAATTTTCGTTTTCGTATCACTTCTCATACGAACCGGCATAACGTCTGCGATCTAGGATCAAATTATAGAAAGTGGTCCACAAAGTTAACATATCCGAGTCTCGAATGTCCCTCTGTAGAGTCAGACTGAAGTCTAGAGTCTGTAATATACAAACGCATCTTCCTGGCGCATACCCTAGATTTCAGAAATAGACCTTGACCTCGATTCTAGCTAAGAGACTTGAACATTTTCCTTTTACCTTCACCAAACCAGTGATTGTCATTTTTACAAGCCTGATAAGCTTGATCGCCTGATTCTAAAAGAGTGGTTTGTGTCGTATAGCGTGACCCTGACTATAATACCACATATGACATGAACATCAACGAAACGACATTATAACTATAGCTGCAATTATGAAATCGTCTCCAGGATTTACCGTGTGGTAAATTAAAAAAAAACATTTAGTGCTGGTAATGTTAATTTTTTAAATGAAATGCACATTACCCAGTGAAGAAAAAACGGCTACATGTTCTTTGCTGTTTAACATCAGCAAACTATTCCTGCGCAACCTCTTATAAACAAAGTGTTTCTGTTAAACAAGGGCTCATTTATTTTATCGCTAGAGTAAGCATTCTTTCCCATCTAAACAATCCGTTAGGTATACGCGTTTAGTGCAAGAAACAATCCACCTCATACCTTGTCAATGTGAGGAGGACCGTCCAAAATTCACAAATAGTTTACAATTCGTACTTCTAAATGTGTCTTACAGATCTGCCTCACGTGAACTTTAAACAATTTACGATGTTTACTTTCCGCACAACAACGGCGAAATGGATGTGCATGGTCTACCTTAAGCGCTTTTTCTCACTGATCTGCAATATATTACACTCAACACTTCATCCGTGGAACAAAACACAAAGTACCGCGTAGAATGATGTCACTGCGGGATGTTAAAACCCAACTCAATGCGCGCTTTGTAACGACCTTCACTGTAAGCTGCGACAAGGTACCTCAATATCGTGCTTATCACCCGCCAGCATTCAGTTGCCGTAAGTTAAGGCGTTACTCGCCGAAAACGACCCTTCGATTTCTTATTGGACTTTTATTTCCTGTGTTTGTGTATGTGTGTGCTTTTTTTTGCTCTTCTGTTGAACACATTTGTGTGTAAATCCACAAACATTCCAATCGCTGGAAGCATCGGAATTGAACATTGATTCTTTCCCTTCCATGCGTAGCATTAAATGTTTCTTCCCATCCATACAGGTGATACCGTGCGATAAGCTCGTTTGTTGTGCTGTGGAGGAGCCGGCCACGGCCCAGCTGCTCTGTTCATTAACCTAACAGTTACGATCGGTTCGCAAGCCATCGATAACGTGCCCATGTGTTCGATTCACGATAAGGATAAAAATAGATACCGACAGTGTGCCGCACTCGAACAGAATCACGCTCGCGTTGGGCGATGGAAAAAGAAGATACAGAAACGCTGGAGGGTGCTCAAAATAGGGTGTCCGCGGGTTCAAATGCAATCAACAAGCACCGGTTGTTGAAGCGTTGTGAAGGAAATTGCCGGGAAATTGCTATAATCACCTCGTTCCAACTCGTGCACGAGCAGCCAACAGTTTACCAGCATCAATGTGGACCACATACATTACATCACCGGCTCAACGGTACATTAAATGGACAAAAAAAAACATGGGATAAAACAACATGTCACATCACCACGGCTCACATACTGTGAATGATTGATCAGAATCGTCAAATACGTTGCTCTGCATCTTTTGCGGATGATGTCGGCATCGTTTGGGGCATCTATTTCGGTAGTGGGCTGATAAGGAAATTTTCTCCGACCAACTGACCAAACAAACGATCGATCAAGCCTATTCACCGAGGCTCATAAAAGTGTGCCTGTGACGTTCGTTCGATACGGACAAAACAGGCACAGTAAGATCGACAGATTTGATGAAATGTCACCGATTACGAGTGTTTTGATACTGTATGGGGAAGAAAATATGCGGTAAATGATAAGACCCTCAAAGGGAAGCTGATACGTGGGCTGGTTGGTGAGAGTTTTGATGATGAGGTATTATTTTGGTGATATTTGCAATTCATTCATAGTTCCCATGACCAACAAATTGAATCCTAGTTTTGGTTTACGTATTGATGAATTCTTCTTGTTATGAACGCATGCATAAAAAAGATTGATATTCATAAATTGTGTTAACGGTAGTGGGTATCCACACAAGTATTGATCGTCTATTGTATACAGATATAATATTGTAGAGTAACCAATTGATTTTAAATTCACATTCGTAGTTAAAGCTAGAGTTTGGAATATCTTTTTACTTCTCGAGATAGACAAAAGCATCTAATAGAGAACAGATAACGGCTATCATACAGTCCGGATTCGCAACTCTGACTATCCAGCTACGGGTGAACACAGTCAAGGAAGCCAGACAACCAGGAGTTAATAAATAAAATATGATGCGTACATAGCTCTCGAGTAATAAAGAAATATGAATTTTTAACTTTGACCGGGGTTCAAGTCTCATCTGGGCCGTTCCCCCATAGTGAGGACTGACTATCCAACTATGCGGTAACAATAAGTCTAGTAAGCCAAAAATGGTAGGCATGACCTAAGAGGTCAATAGGCCAAGAAAGAATAAAGAGAAGAATTTTTAACTTTGGATTATTCCACCAAAAACGGTCTTCAAACTGTATCAAATTTGTTAAAACTTTAACACAACACAAATGCATCAAATGTAAATAATCTACAAGTCAGCAAATTTTCCCAGTGTTAATTTAGTGCTGCTTTATAATCACTTAAGCTTTTTTATGTTGAAATTCACTGCTCTGTTCTTTTTTCTCAAACCTTACCCGCGTAGCTTATTTTTAGCAGTTTTAAGCTGTATAAACGAATGATCATAACCCCGTTCGACATCTGTGTATAATCTTTTCCACAAATCTGCAATCGTTGCAAACGTGCACAGCAAACTGATCATCCGTCGGATATCACCAGCCCAAAACCAACATTGTCGCCATGACAGTTTCGCACAAAAACAGCCTTGGCCTGTGCACAACCGTCGGGTTTGTGTATGCCATGTACGCCATTTTGCTGCCATAATCGGCAACGCGTATTTACGATATGGACGCCTACAGCCAGCATTAGCCAGTCATAAACGTTGCCGGGGTGGTATAGGGATAAGACCACAAACTGCACCGAGCAGCTATATTGGGATGGTGGAGGAATCGTATGCAAAAAGGAATTGTATTTCGTGTCGTTGATGGAGAAGAATAATTTGACAGAAATTAAACATATTTCGCAAGGACAAAAGGTGATAAATGGATGGATGGCAATAAAAGGATAAGTGTGTCACTGAATGTTCCAAGGTAATTGTGGACCTACTTGCAAGCTTCGTAAAATGTTATGGATGTTTTGTATGGTTTCCAAGATTATTCGTTATGCGATAAAATTTATTAAACCAATCAAACATTACTCTGTTTATTTTTGCTTTTAAATTTACCTATTTAACCTGTTCACCTTCTACAGTCCGTCTTATCATACCGGCACCATCTCTGCAGGGCCCTTTCGAAGGGATTACAGCACAGCACAAATATAGACGCGACGGACAATCCCTCTCTAAGAGCGCCAACTAATGCAGAACCATTCGTTGGGCATGCATCAGCCAACACCCACGTGTTTGAACAATAAAACCCTAACAACAACACAAACAACAGCCTGCGATTAAGTGCACCATGAAATTCTGCTGCACAAAAGTGCAACGGATGTAAACACATTTATTACCCGGCCCCATAAAAGAAGAAACCACACCAAACTAAACGGTGCGGTTTCTTGGCGAAACGTAGGAGCAGAACCGTAGATCACTGGTACGATCACGATGTAGAGAATGTAAACAAATCGCTGTCAAATCATCATCACTCTTAGCATTCTTTTGATCGGATGCTGGGTAAATGTCGGATGGAACGGTGCTGCGGGGTAAAACGACGTCACTTGATATAATCATCTGTCATCAGCCCGATCGGTGTGGTTTATCGTGCGTTCAGTACAATTTACATCAATTGTGCAATCTCTCTGTGTGCGCGGGGGGTGCCAGGGTTTACACGGGTTTTTAGGTACACCAAACAAACAGCACCAGAAAAGTACTACGGAAACAGATCTTCTCCCCACGCACATACACACACGCACGCGCGCGCGCACACACTACACACTCCTGTGTTTGCTATGCTATAAATAAACAAAACACACTCTTCATTGCAGCACTCGCGGCGCACGGATTTGGCACTTCTTTAGGCACTGCCAGAGCAGACAACCTTCAACAGACAAAGGAACGACAAACGCCTACGTTGTTGATCATCGCTTCGTCAGCAAACGCATGGATTAAGCGCTGCTTCTAAGCATTGCTTGGTGACACAGCCACGCCGATCATCATCTTAGTTATGCGAAGGAAGATTTATTTGGACAGACAGACACACAATGCGCACACGCTCACTTCACGCACACACGGGTAAGCGTTCGGAAATTATCCGTTTCACTGTTTTATCTCACAAATATTTAATCGATTTCGACAACTGTTTAAGCTTGTAATAGAATCACTCTTCACACACGATCACATCTGCTTGCGAACATACCGGGACAGTAACCTCCGTTTAAAGCAACCACAGAAACGGCCGCTGATACGCACCTCGTTTGGAAGTAACAGTGAAGCAGCAGCACACACGTACGTTGCATCCGGGGCGCCGATAATGACTGATAAAAGTCCGGTTTCGCTTCTTTCAGATCCCGGAGGTTGCACACCCGGTTGTACCGTTATGCACCAGAATGCACACACGACGCGTTCAGGTGGAGGCTAGCCAGCGTCCACAACACCGTACCACAGCGATCCACACGGGGCCAAGCGATTTTCCGCGCGATCTACGCGACGAGACTTACACCTCTCGCTGGGGGAGGAAGGCTTCTTCTGTGCAGTGTGGCGAAAAAACGCGTCGTCCCTAACGGACAGCCGTCGCAGCGTTTAAGGGTGGGAAAGCAACAGCAAACAACACAAAAAAACCCGGCGTACTTTGTCGCACGTTTACATACACACAAACCCAACAAAATATAGACACACACACACACGGGCAAACGGTGTTGCGCGAATGACAACGCGAAGAAGAATGCGTGACGGGAGAACGCGATCAAGCACAATGTAGTGGAGACATATAGCCGCACACACACACACACTCTCACTCAGATCCACTCGCTCACGCAGTGAAGTCCAATTCGTCGATCTACCAGCTGTGCAGATCGGCGGATCGCGAATCACACGTTTGTGGTGTCGGTGTATGTGTGTCGCGAGAAGAAGTTTTTTGTCTTCTGTTCGCTGCCTGCCTGCGGAGAACTACATTTTGCAAGAAGGCACTTGTTTCACCGGAATGACCACCTTCTAGCGTTGCGAAAAAGGGCACGACACGATGATGCGTTGCGTCTCAGGGTAAGTACGATCGATTGATCGGCATCTCGAAATGATATTGAAAGTTGTTTATTGTTGATAGATTTCTTGTGGGAGTGCACAGTAAAAGTAAACAAGTGTATAAAACACACACACGCATACACACTCACAAATGTTCACAAACTCTCGGGCAAAAATGCACCGTGCGTGCGTGAACGTGCCCGAACTTTACACCGTACTGGACACAAATCGATGGTCTTCAGCGTGAGGTAATAATGATGGACGACGTGTTTTTGTGTGTTATCAGTGTTGCTCTTCGCAGAGGGACAGCAACTCTCCTGGTCTCTCTCTCTCTCTTTCTCTCTCTCTCTCTCTCTCTATCGTGCTCTCGCTGACACGCGCTTCTTAAACCCCCTTCACACAATCATTGGCAGACTACTTTCACTCCAAACGCAAGGGTGAGGATCATACAGTGATCGGCATGCAACAAATAAAACCTAGCGGTAACCGACTTCTTAATTAAAACACCTCCGATATTGACTCACTTGTTTATGGTACTAAGCACAGTGGCGAGAAAACAAAACTGCACTCCCTGCGCGGCACACGTGAAGAACGAACGCAACAACACAACAAAACGCGCTACTTAACGCTAAGATACCACGAGCGAACAACGTAAATCACGGTTCTCCCTAGCCCGGTGCGGTTCACAGGGTGGACCAGGTTTGTTGTGGTGCCGAGTTTTCTTTTCAAAATTAATTCTAGTTTTTCTATGACTCTCTAGAAATTAGGGCAGTCTCAATGATTCCAAAGAAGATAAGAATTAAAATGCATTAATATTTGCATTAATATACATATGTTCTTCATAATTTTAATAGTCCTTTCACTCTTCGCAGAATCAAGTTTAAGCTAGATGGATCGTTGCTATGCAAGTGTTAAGATCAGTCTGGCGAGTGTAATAAAAATCAAAATTAAAGTATTTGCATGAAAACATTTATTATATCCATTTTTTTGATTCTTTTATCTTGATTTGCTCATATGAATGTAAAAATAAAATTAACCACATATTTAAGTGATCAGTATACCAACGTAATAATAAACATGAAATGTTTACGAAACATGTTATAAACTTATTGTATACTGCTAAAAGTAAATAAATCACGGTGTACCCTGTAAGCTAAACGGCTTCGACAGCCGCGCACAACTACGCGAGTGCGTATGTGAAGTGGTTTTGGGGGGATGCATAGATGGGCCGTTTGCTTGTGTGTGTGTGTGTGTGTTACGTGTCTTGAACCGTACGTACGCATACACCGTGCTCCAACGCAATCATGAAAGAGAGAAAGATACAGTGAGTAGAATAGCACTTTGTACATAATGTAACGCATGGCACAACAAATGTTTTGCTTTTTAAATATTTTACTTCAATACATTTTATTCAGATTTACTAAAGATGAGCACAATATCTACAATATTTTATTATGTGTTTAAGGGAAGATTCAAAGTGATTGAAAACATTTTAAGAGATGTTTACTGTAAAATTCACATTTATTTTTTTTAATATTCACTTGAAACTAAGGGTCCCACTTAACTCGGTACCGGTTTGTGAGCTTGTATTGTTCTCACAAATACAGTCTTACTCTTGCCCAACATAAGCATTCTATCTCTTTCTATCTAACGTCACCGATGATGCCGCAAGAGTGTGCAAAGGAGTGGTAGTATTTGAACTGGAACCAACAGCACGTGTTCGTGAATATCCCACAGTCATGACGCATCAAACACGATCGCGTTCCAAATGCCCTTTTAAATGCTTCCTTCCGTTTTCCAGTCGCACAAAGTCACCGAAGATCATAAGGCCGAGGATGTTTTACTGCTTATCTACTATCGAAAATCATCAAGAAGCGATTCGTCCATGTACTTGTACAGCTCTTGCAACGAACGGTCTTGTAAAGGAAAACGATGAAGGCGACTAATACAATGGGAGCGAGAACGTATTAGAAGGTAAAGGTTACAATAAGCGCAATTGACGGTCTCAGATCGACCCGACAGATCGTTTGCGCAATCGCAGATAACGCAAATGATACGCCTGGTGCATAAATGCATCTGTGATGCTTATAATGATGCTAATAACAATGTCGATCCGGACTGGATGGTCACATCCCGCCTCGCTAGTACACCTCCTTCCTTTCGCTGTGCCATCGGTACAGCACCAAAAAGAGGCGTTGTTTGGGGTTAGTGGGTTGCACATGCACCGTGCAGTGCATATCACCTTCGATGCACTTTGCATTTCTAATTGACCCGCAGCAGTGCAACTACGGCTGGTAGCGTAGCGTTTTGCCGATGAGGTTTTGGGTTTGCATTGTATTGGGGAAGAGTAGCGATATCTCATGCAAAACCACAATGTTTGTACAGTATCTGCTTCGGCGTACCGTGGTGCGTTTTTGCGTTTCCATTGAGCTTGTTTTTGTTTTCGTTGCACTTCGTGGCTGCGTCGGACGATTTGTTTCAAGCTGCTCGAGTGTGCTTGCTGCATTTTGGATGCATGGATCTCCCTTATGGTACGGGTGCAACAGAAGAGCGCGTGCACTATGCACAGCGCATCGTGTTTTGACCGCGAGAAGTACGAAAAGCGGGGTACACAAAGGTGTATTTTCAATAGATTTGCCGACAACCATACTGCTTGGAATACAAATGCCAAACGATCTTAAATATGCCACGGGATCTTTTGTGGCAATGAGGAATTTTGATAGACACTGGGTTTAAATCAATATTGATCGAATGTGGAATGTGCAGTTGGTGGCGGCATGCTAATGTGATGAAAAGGTGGCAACTTTGTATTGGAAGTGAATAAGCGTTGATCGTCTGGACTTCTGGTTAGTATGTTGTAAAATATTGTGTTTATAGTTTGGTATAGTTTAATGTTTGAAACTATCGCTAACTATGACATTTATTATTTAAATAGTGGGATATTCGAGGCGGTTCTTCATACGGCAAGATCTTCACACAGCCTGAAACGTATCTCCGTACGCAAGCCTCACTATCCTGCTAGGGGTAAAACGAAGTCAAAGAGAGCCACATATTGCCGACCAAGACCTCTGAAGGTTTTAGTGCCATAGAAGAATAAAAATACATCATTCAACATGATTTGGTTTCACATACATTATTGTTTTACATAATAAATAGAAATGTTGCATGAAATATTTCATTTTTAAATAATATAAAATGAGAATTATCATTAAGTTTGATTTTTAATACTTAGGGTTTTTTTTAAAAGCAATATGAACTTTAATGGCCAATTTTCAAACTTCAACTTCAGATGTAATCAAACAATCAGATATATTCAATAGGAAAACTCATTCGTTTTGTAAAACATGAACAAAGGATACTTTGAATGGCGTTGTAAAAAAAAAAAAAAAAAGTTCCTAAAAACCAAGCAAAGCTGCATGTAGTGTAAAAAAGGATACCAAAGCTCATGACGTTAAGACTATGAATAAACGAAGCCAAAGCGCGTGAGCGTGAGTATGAATGAAATACGAATGGGTTGGTAGCCGCCATTCAAGAGAGCAAGCTTTTGATTTCGCCCGTTCCGTATTCCCGGCGAAAATGTGCTTGTACAGCTTGGAGGGGAAATAGATGAAAATTTTGCGCCTGCTGGTATGCAATTTGTTGTACACCTAATCCATACAGCCGGTATGCAATATACGTTTTGAATTTCATTGCCCAGAATCGTTATTTTGATGTAATTAAAATTATTGATTATTTCATTTGAGTTATTAAATAATAAAAAAAAACACTTGTTAAAAGATAAAACATTGTGGCAACTTGTGCACCAACTTGTGCAGAAAACGATAATATTTTACGTAAGAAAAAGATAAACATAATTAATCTTTTATTGTGGAAATTGCGCGCATAATAAAAAATATTTCCAACTGTGTATGTGCAATTGAACATTTCACAAAAACAGTATAGTAGCTACTGAATTCCAACAGCAAATAATTCGTTTCAGTTGTGATGTATTTATTTATTTATTTATTTATTTTACATGTATACATTTGTTTGCTCCGTGGCTGAACAATGTCTTAAGACTAAGGACGTAAACCGTTTAACATATGAGAATTCTAGAACGGAAGTGTGATGGGTGAGGATTCAAGGGTATGAGAGGTTCGAGGATGTTAGAAGAGCGGATCGGAAAGCGGTGATGGAGGAGTTGTAGTCGAATAGATCGGAGAAACTGTTGAAACTGCGCAGACAAACGAGGAAAGGGTCGTTGTGACCGAAGCATGTGCGTCGGGACACGACAGCCAGCGGAGCACGAGGACGGAGGAGTCGGGTGGGGACGTATAGGCCTGTGCGGAGGAGAAGATCGGGAGCATCGGTAACGTGCAGGAGCAGGCCAGCGATGAAGACGGCACTAGCCACAGAACGCCGCTTCTCTAAGGACGCCAGCCCCAGGAGTTGGCAACGTGTTTCGTAGGAAGGAAGAGCATGACTGGAGGAGCCAAGGAACCTGCGGATAGCTAGCCTGGTGAAGTAGCGCTGCACTTGTTCCAGCTTGGCGATCCAAAGTGAGGCCGAGGGACACCAGACGGTGCACCCGTACTCGAGGATGGATCGGACCAAGCTGCAGTAGAGCGACTTCATACACAGAGGGTCGGTTATGTCAGCGGAAAATTTGCGAATTAGACCCAGGGTCTTATACGCTTTTGTGAGGATGTGGCCGTAGTGTTCATGGAATGTCATTTTACTGTCGAGGATAACGCCAAGGTCATTAATAGCATAGGATCTAGTGAGGGCTTGTGAGTTGATGGAGTATGGAGCCGAGATAGGATTGAGGGATCTACAGAAGGAGATAACGGAGCACTTGTCGAGGCTTAGGGAGAGACAGTTGGAAGAGCACCAGTGAGAGAAGGAATCTAACAGCTGTTGCAAGGAGGTGGAGTCACGGGGGTGCGTTATAGGGAGGAAAATTTTCACATCATCAGCGTACATAAGATGTGAGTCTGTGGGAAGGAGGTAGCTTAGGTCGTTGATAAAAAGGATGAAGAGAAGGGGACTGAGGACGCTGCCTTGTGGGACGCCAGTAGAGCAGGTAGAAAAGGTTTCAATTCTGCTTCTTTCTCAGCCTAACGACCTCTCACTGTGGGATAACGGCCCAGATGAGACATGAACCTCGGTCCTGCCGTGTGAAGACCGGCGCCGCTGTCGTATCTACCACCGGGCCGCCCCTACACAAATCAAATTTAAATTTTACGTTACTTCATAAAGATTAAAAATTGTCAGAATTTTCTAGAATCAAACGAGAACTATCGTTCCAGCATGCTCTAGTGCATTAAACAACGATTAAATGACATGCAGCACATAAACCATATAGTAACAAACAACACGACAAAATAAAAATGATAGTAAATGAACGCCGTTGTCTTTAGCAACTTAAACGATCATACTCAAGTACATATATCCCTCAATATTTCTGATTACTTTTAATGATGATTGATTTTTATCATCCATTAAAATAGTATCTTAAAGATGCCTTTAAACACACTGATATTCGGCTACAACCAGCTTACATTTGTTTTAAAGCCAATTTCTTTCCTCATGCCAAACGACCCCCAACGATCGCTGAGCATCGTTTAGCAGGCGCATTGCACAATCTTTAATGCGTTAGGATCGTTTGGACCACCTCACGCGGGCATCAAGATCTGTTCGGCCGCCGTTGTAGGAGTTAAATGCTCATGTTGGGAATGTGTGCTCAGCTGCCGCCGCCGCAGGCAACGGTGCACGATTCCTGTCCCGATCAGGTTAATCGTGAGAGCTGACCATGAAATCGACATGAACTTGTGATTTTTTGGGCAAAATTTATGACACATTCTTCAGTCTTACTTTTCCTCTTATGCGGTTCCTAGCTTTCGGTGAGACGAATCACGAATCAGGCCGGCATCAGGTGGTCTGGCCCGTTGCGACACCCAAATGTTGGTCGTCGACGTTCTACAGCTCAGGACGCACCGTCTGGGGGTTTAAAAAACAGAAATACATTGATCTGACCTAGTTCGAACACTGCCGCACGACAGCCGGTATCGACAGCATTCGATTGCTTGCCAAATTCTCGGATGATTTGTGAGTTTTGTGCCATCGAGTTGGGAGTGCTGGGAGAGAAATTTGAAACTGCACAGAAAATAATGTCCAACCCATTATAGGCACCAGGCGTTTGAGTGGTTTTTATTTTAATTGATTCCCGTCAAATGCTTTTTTTGGGCAAATTTTTGCAGCGCGTCTGGTGCCAATTCTACGAACCTTCCACCTTAGACCTGGCGACACACTGATTACGCAATCCCACGTCCCAGTACCCTGGTTAACCCACGCGGAGGGAGTTCATCAGACTTTTTTTTCCTCGAAGTAAGCGTTCCCTTTTTGTCGAACCCGTTGTTTCGGAAGTAGGTTAAAGTCAGCCATACGTAAAGGAATATTTGCCACGCGGTTCACCCGCCGTGTGTCGTCCCTTTCGAAAGCGAACTCGGGGGCCGGTCGGTATGGTTCATTATTTTCGCTCGATTCATTTTCTTGCCAGCTTGGAAAGCTTCGTTTCGTTAAGACTTAACAACGCAAACGATTAGCGGCGTTTGTGGTGCCGATGATTACGGGGTGTCCACTGTATATGAGGGGAAGGGGTGGATCGGGGAACGGAGTTGGTCGGTCTGAAATACTGCCTGCTCAACATGCCAAACATTCATCACGTATTCCGATTGATCCTGGGATCCTTGAGATGACATTTTTATTTGTTATTTATCTCCTCACTTTCTTGCAGGAGAAGTGTCTCGATTTACAACTACTTGGGCGTGGGCCTGGTTGTAAACCAACGCCGTACACAGTTAGTCGATGAAATGCATTTAGATGCGTCTCAAGTGCAGATGGACATCAAACAGATGATTTCAACTCACTGATAGCTTACCGTTGCTGCTTCCGCCCGGGATGCAGTTAGGTTTGGTAACTCCGTTTCGGTTTGTTTTGTGGAAGCAGGTTTTACCGGGCAGGGTAAAAGTAAAACAAATTATTCATTCTTTATCGCGGTAAGTTTTGTTTCGCTTCTCCTGCAGCTAGGCAAAGTATATTTTGAAATTTGTTTGCTGGAATAATAGGCTTTGATGTTTTTTTTTTTTTGTGTTGATGAATGCATTTCATTTTCACGAGCAAAGATGTAAAATTTGCAATAGATTGATATAATATTCGGTTTGTAGATAGGATAATAGACAGCTATATCGGATTAAGTGCGTTTTTCTAACTTGAGTACATAGATTTTTGATGAATATTCTTTTTATCCCTATACCTCATAACGATATTCCTCTTCATCTTTTCATGAAAAGTTGCAAATATTAGCAAATGGATTCCATGTAAAGAATGTTTAAAATAGATAAAAAATCTTGCAGTTCGTGGACAAGCATGGGTCCAATGAAGTAGTATCAACACTGATATCATCCCTATTAATATCTTGCCTACTCAAAGATATAGTTCATAATTTTCAGTTGTCTAAAGCGATAATAGATATAGTTTGTAATCCGATAAAGAACATGGTCAAGAAAGATGGTCAACTTTGTTACTTCCAACAGAATGGATGATGTATTTTCCAAACAAATGTAGGATGAAAATCCTTTTACTTGTGCAAATGTGCCTTAATATGGGTAACAGGTTGCTGCATCAGATAGCTCCAAGGATTAGTTTCTTAAGAACACAAGATCCTAATACCCAGAGTCTATTTGGAAGCAGATCAAGTAGGTTGACGGTGCATCGAACATGTTTATCTTAAATTATAAAACATGTCCACATAATTGCTTTCTGGTGTATCCAATGTAATTCAATATAATGATATTGTTTGTATGCGCAGTTCCTATAGCTAGTCTTTGAAGATTATCGAAAGTTTTTTGTTTTTTGAGTACAGCTCAAATGAATTGGATAGGAAGATAAAAACAAGCTCAAGCATCTTGAAGTAATATCGCAGCAGACACCAACAGTCTTCAGGGTTTTCCTTTGGAAATAGGTATGATTCTAATCCCGAATCGTCGTTTCATTATTTTATACAACCAGGCTTACAACATTCCAATTTTGATTCCATTTTATAAGTCCAAAGTAAGTAACGAATTAAAAAAGCGCATCGAATAACTTCTCTTCTTTCTTCTTTCTTAGCCTAACGACCTCTTATCTTCATGCCTGCCACTAGACTTACTATTACCGCATAGTTGGATATGGGGGAACGGCCCAGATGAGACTTGAACCCCGGTCATACCGTGTGAAGATCGGCGCCGCTGTCGAATTTTACAAATTCTTCTGTAAAATAAAATTAATGAAACAGTTAAACTTATTCTCCTTCAAAAATTGATGATTTTAGAACATCTTGGAAAAATTATGAAAACCTAGTTGAAGATCCTCAACAAAGGCGATTGCCAATCAATGGGTCCATAGCCTCTACAAAATGAATATAGAAAAAATGAAGATCCTTACTTTCTTGCATAGTACAGCGCCAGGCATATCAAATCCGATCTCACTGAGTTCCTTCAAGGCACACCAAAACAATCCATTCCGAATGTGTCCATGTTTTCCCAGCGATTGTTAGGAAAATGTTCTTCCACGTGTGAGGAACGTACGCAAGCGCCAGTACAGCATCATTCAGATGCTCATGACGTGGTAAAGCACGAGAAAAACACGCTGGAGGGAGAACTGCACTGAGAGTTGCTCAAAGATAGGGGAAATTTCAGACTTCCCGCTCACACTAACGCTCAAACCCTTCACGCCTCTTATCATTACTGCCATCCCGGAGTATCATATGTTGATTAAATTCCTGTCCAAATCCACCCCGTGCCGTACTCCGTTCGGAGCAGCCCACCCCCCGGCCACCTTCCTTCATTTCCCCTTCTAATAGCATCGTTCTGTACGCAGGAAGGAACGAACAACCGACCCAGTCAACCAGTGCTGCAGAAGAAGAAAGAAAAAAATCGCAAATATTATATTTTTATCGTTTTCATTCAATTGAAAGGCCGGCCTCTGCCCACCCATCCTGTCCTCCCGCCTAACCCCGGTAGAAAAGTGTCCTGCACGAATCGGTCGGGTCTGATGGCGGAGAAATTCGATTACCCATACATGCGCACGTGGGTCGCGTGTGCTGTACGCCATTGCATTTTTGCGTAAGCGCAAACGAGAGCTCGACAGCATCCGCGTGCGTTACGATTGGAAAACGGGGAGGAAGATCTCATCTCACAGGCCGCTTTGACGTTAGATAGCAGCGTGTGCGCGCGCGACAGAGCAAGCAGGCTATCGTGGCGAGCGTGAGTGGGACAAATTGGATAACGACAATAATGGAACGCGGGCCGGGGTGTTGATATCAATCGTGCACCACCCAAAAGCGTCAACCCTTGGACGATGCCCGTTCAGTGTGCGTTTGCGAGCTGTTCGTGCAGGAAAGCCGGTGACGTTTGTGGCACTTGCACGTGAGCAAGTCTATTGCTGGTCCAGTGCAAGCCATCAGTCGTTCGATGACAGTCGCGAAAGCCTCGTGTGCGGAACGGGAAATGCTGGTACTTCCTTGTCCTTGTTGAGTGAACGCAGCAGTTACGATTGGACAGCGCTGTCGAGCAGGTAGCGGCAAGTTACGAGATTTCCACTGTGCGTTTTGTGTGTTTTAAGAACTTGTAGTCGGAAGCGAAGTAATTTAAATCGTACCATAGGAAAGAAATAATACCCTCGCGAAGTGTAACACAATTGTCAACGAGAATCAAGTGTTTTGATAAACGGCGCAATTCGTTCTACAAATCAAAGTTGTCGAGCATGTGTCAGAACTAAGCAAAAGTACCGTCGGGAAAAAGTGATCACGTGCGTTTACAGCACCGTTCCCTAGTAACGAGCTAGAGTGTATCTTTTTAAACGAAAATTGGGAAAACATTCAGTTGTGTAGGTGAAGTTTGTGTACTGTGAAAAAAAACGTATTAACAAGAGAACCAAAAAGAGTTGAATCCCGGTTATAATATTGAAGTGAAACATAATTCAATGTGCATTTGTGTGCGGTAAAGTGTGCTTTATATAGTTCCAGTGTAAAAATTAAGGGCAAAAGAAGTGTAAACAAGAAGTAAACATAACGAAACTTGCCAAGGCAGAAATCTTTTTCGGGAAAGGTTTTCTGTTTCGTTCTTTTTGCGGCAGTTCCAGTTTTCCAGGTGAACAAGTCAGCGAGGTCACGAGACCTCGTTTAACAACAGGCAAGATTTTCACGGACGGGAATAAGGTATGTTGGAACATTTGCGGAGTGTAATCCTTTACAACTTTAAAAATTAATCATAAAATGGATTGTGTTAAATGTTTATTACACCATGTTTGTTCGGAATAAATATTTGCAGACTGAAAATATTGAATACAATAAATAAAATTCATATTTAAATAATAAAAATCAAAGAAGTGTTAACACTCGAATATAATTAAGGAGTAAAAACTTCATTTTAAATGAGATGTTGTGAACAAGTTCGTTACATTCCACTCGTTATGGAATATTTTTGAATAATTACGCATACGAGACAATACAGCGTAATAAATTATCATTATTATGGTGATGAAGTTAGATGTAATTTATTATAAACCTAAAATTATCTATATTTTGTAAAATTATTATCAATTGTCAAAACTATTGAAACATGAAAACTCACTTTTTAAAATTGTGTTTTTAATATTTGATACCATATTTCATGTGGTTTTTAATACAATGGTTATAATTTTCAAAAATTAAACTTGCATTATTAAATTAAATACAGTTATCACACTGATTTTACCGATCTGTGGTTGGGGATAGAACCTTAAGCAAAGAAGATAATGGCGAATAAAGATATAAATCCTCTATTTTAAAAACTTCAATGAACGTTTACCTATCTAAGAATAAAAGATAAGTAAACAAACATTTATTGTTTTATAATCAATCCAAAACTTTAAGAGAAAATTAACAGCGTTTAAATTTTTTCACAAATTTGAAACGCTTTAGTATATTATTTTGTATTTTCATTTATTCTCGTTTGCTTGTCCTAATATTTTATAGTAGAATTTTCTTTGTGCTCTAAGTCTTAGTAACACAATTACATGAATATTATGGTACCGATTTTTCAAAATTTTGGATGATACGTAATTGATTCAAAACATTATCGATTTAAGTTCTTTTAAAAATAGAAACGATTTCAAACAACTATAATAAACATAAACCAAATGCTTATACATCTTTTAAACATTGTTGGGGCAGAACAATAAATTTTTTATTGCCTTAGTGCACTAATTTCGGTATTTTGATTTTTGGTATGGTAATATCGTGTTTTGGGTACTAATTTTTATGGTATGTTGCTGATTGTTCAACATGCATTGAAGTTTTAATACCTTTACGATGGTCAAGAAATTGAAAAATTCAAAGAAAAGTGGTCCAATACTTTTACAAGTACGGCTTTTTTTCGAAAAACGATAGAAATGATTTTACAATTTATGTTCATCTTACCTGGTCGTCGGTACCCTAAAAGGTGCATATTATAAAACTAATAGTAGTGAGGATTCAATTACATTGTTTCTAATCATTATACATATTTAAAAAAATCATGTTTGTCTTATGGCTTAAATAGTTTTCAACTACTCATCTACGAGTTTTTATTGTCAGCTGATTCCTCCTTTACACTGAAATATCTACTTAATTATTAAATGTTTATCAAATTCACGTGAACAGCAAAATCCTTTTTCTGATTGCTGCTGATCAATTTCAAATTCAATCGACGGTATACAAATGTCGATGTGAAATTATTTGTAAAATCTCTACCCAGCTCTGGTTGTATGTGTGATCGAACAAATCAAATGTTTCCAATCGAATTCCTGTCCGTCGCTTTCGCCATCCCCCATCTCCACCACATATCCTGAACTGCAATCGCAGTGCAAATAATGCGTTCTACCCCACCCGTGACACATTTGCAACATACCGACACCGATAGCTGTATGAAAATTGCCCTTGGGGTTGGTTCATTTTGCAAACTTTACAGCACCCCATAACACTGCCCACTCCCCACTCTCCCGAAGGACCCAACACCCGTTCTGCCTACTGACAGCCACCATGTTGAAATACTGGTGGGCACGAAAACAGCAACGCCATCGGAATGCAACAGCAAATTGCACAAAATTGATGATTTTAGAACATCTTGGAAAAATTATGAAAACCTAGTTGAAGATCCTCAACAAAGGCGATTGCCAATCAATGGGTCCATAGCCTCTACAAAATGAATATAGAAAAAATGAAGATCCTTACTTTCTTGCATAGTACAGCGCCAGGCATATCAAATCCGATCTCACTGAGTTCCTTCAAGGCACACCAAAACAATCCATTCCGAATGTGTCCATGTTTTCCCAGCGATTGTTAGGAAACTGTTCTTCCCCGTGTGAAGAACGTACGCAAGCGACAGAACAGCACCCTTCAGATGCTCATGGCGTGGCAAAGTCTGGAGGGAGAACTGCACTGAGAGTTGCTCAAAGATAGGGGAAATTTCAGACTTCCCGCTCACACTAACGCTCAAACCCTTCACGCCTCTTATCATTACTGCCATCCCGGAGTATCATATGTTGATTAAATTCCTGTCCAAATCCACCCCGTACCGTACTCCGTTCGGAGCAGCCCACACCCCGGCCACCTTCCTTCATTTCCCCTTCTAATAGCATCGTTCTGTACGCAGGAAGGAACGAACAACCGACCCAGTCAACCAGTGCTGCAGAAGAAGAAAGAAAAAAATCGCAAATATTATATTTTTATCGTTTTCATTCAATTGAAAGGCCGGCCTCTGCCCACCCATCCTGTCCTCCCGCCTAACCCCGGTAGAAAAGTGTCCTGCACGAATCGGTCGGGTCTGATGGCGGAGAAATTCGATTACCCATACATGCGCACGTGGGTCGCGTGTGCTGTACGCCATTGCATTTTTGCGTAAGCGCAAACGAGAGCTCGACAGCATCCGCGTGCGTTCCGATTGGAAAACGGGGAGGAAGATCTCATCTCACAGGCCGCTTTGACGTTAGATGGCAGCGTGTGCGCGCGCGACAGAGCAAGCAGGCTATCGTGGCGAGCGTGAGTGGGACAAATTGGATAACGACAATAATGGAACGCGGGCCGGGGTGTTGATATCAATCGTGCACCACCCAAAAGCGTCAACCCTTGGACGATGCCCGTTCAGTGTGCGTTTGCGAGCTGTTCGTGCAGGAAAGCCGGTGACGTTTGTGGCACTTGCACGTGAGCAAGTCTATTGCTGGTCCAGTGCAAGCCATCAGTCGTTCGATGACAGTCGCGAAAGCCTCGTGTGCGGAACGGGAAATGCTGGTACTTCCTTGTCCTTGTTGAGTGAACGCAGCAGTTACGATTGGACAGCGCTGTCGAGCAGGTAGCGGCAAGTTACGAGATTTCCACTGTGCGTTTTGTGTGTTTTAAGAACTTGTAGTCGGAAGCGAAGTAATTTAAATCGTACCATAGGAAAGAAATAATACCCTCGCGAAGTGTAACACAATTGTCAACGAGAATCAAGTGTTTTGATAAACGGCGCAATTCGTTCTACAAATCAAAGTTGTCGAGCATGTGTCAGAACTAAGCAAAAGTACCGTCGGGAAAAAGTGATCACGTGCGTTTACAGCACCGTTCCCTAGTAAGGAGCTAGAGTGTATCTTTTTAAACAAAAATTGGGAAAACATTCAGTTGTGTAGGTGAAGTTTGTGTACTGTGAAAAAAAACGTATTAACAAGAGAACCAAAAAGAGTTGAATCCCGGCTATAATATTGAAGTGAAACATAATTCAATGTGCATTTGTGTGCGATAAAGTGTGCTTTATATAGTTCCAGTGTAAAAATTAAGGGCAAAAGAAGTGTAAACAAGAAGTAAACATAACGAAACTTGCCAAGGCAGAAATCTTTTTCGGGAAAGGTTTTCTGTTTCGTTCTTTTTGCGGCAGTTCCAGTTTTCCAGGTGAACAAGTCAGCGAGGTCACGAGACCTCGTTTAACAACAGGCAAGATTTTCACGGACGGGAATAAGGTATGTTGGAACATTTGCGGAGTGTAATCCTTTACAACTTTAAAAATTAATCATAAAATGGATTGTGTTAAATGTTTATTACACCATGTTTGTTCGGAATAAATATTTGCAGACTGAAAATATTGAATACAATAAATAAAATTCATATTTAAATAATAAAAATCAAAGAAGTGTTAACACTCGAATATAATTAAGGAGTAAAAACTTCATTTTAAATGAGATGTTGTGAACAAGTTCGTTACATTCCACTCGTTATGGAATATTTTTGAATAATTACGCATACGAGACAATACAGCGTAATAAATTATCATTATTATGGTGATGAAGTTAGATGTAATTTATTATAAACCTAAAATTATCTATATTTTGTAAAATTATTATCAATTGTCAAAACTATTGAAACATGAAAACTCACTTTTTAAAATTGTGTTTTTAATATTTGATACCATATTTCATGTGGTTTTTAATACAATGGTTATAATTTTCAAAAATTAAACTTGCATTATTAAATTAAATACAGTTATCACACTGATTTTACCGATCTGTGGTTGGGGATAGAACCTTAAGCAAAGAAGATAATGGCGAATAAAGATATAAATCCTCTATTTTAAAAACTTCAATGAACGTTTACCTATCTAAGAATAAAAGATAAGTAAACAAACATTTATTGTTTTATAATCAATCCAAAACTTTAAGAGAAAATTAACAGCGTTTAAATTTTTTCACAAATTTGAAACGCTTTAGTATATTATTTTGTATTTTCATTTATTCTCGTTTGCTTGTCCTAATATTTTATAGTAGAATTTTCTTTGTGCTCTAAGTCTTAGTAACACAATTACATGAATATTATGGTACCGATTTTTCAAAATTTTGGATGATACGTAATTGATTCAAAACATTATCGATTTAAGTTCTTTTAAAAATAGAAACGATTTCAAACAACTATAATAAACATAAACCAAATGCTTATACATCTTTTAAACATTGTTGGGGCAGAACAATAAATTTTTTATTGCCTTAGTGCACTAATTTCGGTATTTTGATTTTTGGTATGGTAATATCGTGTTTTGGGTACTAATTTTTATGGTATGTTGCTGATTGTTCAACATGCATTGAAGTTTTAATACCTTTACGATGGTCAAGAAATTGAAAAATTCAAAGAAAAGTGGTCCAATACTTTTACAAGTACGGCTTTTTTTCGAAAAACGATAGAAATGATTTTACAATTTATGTTCATCTTACCTGGTCGTCGGTACCCTAAAAGGTGCATATTATAAAACTAATAGTAGTGAGGATTCAATTACATTGTTTCTAATCATTATACATATTTAAAAAAATCATGTTTGTCTTATGGCTTAAATAGTTTTCAACTACTCATCTACGAGTTTTTATTATCAGCTGATTCCTCCTTTACACTGAAATATCTACTTAATTATTAAATGTTTATCAAATTCACGTGAACAGCAAAATCCTTTTTCTGATTGCTGCTGATCAATTTCAAATTCAATCGACGGTATACAAATGTCGATGTGAAATTATTTGTAAAATCTCTACCCAGCTCTGGTTGTATGTGTGATCGAACAAATCAAATGTTTCCAATCGAATTCCTGTCCGTCGCTTTCGCCATCCCCCATCTCCACCACATATCCTGAACTGCAATCGCAGTGCAAATAATGCGTTCTACCCCACCCGTGACACATTTGCAACATACCGACACCGATAGCTGTATGAAAATTGCCCTTGGGGTTGGTTCATTTTGCAAACTTTACAGCCCCATAACACTGCCCACTCCCCACTCTCCCGAAGGACCCAACACCCGTTCTGCCTACTGACAGCCACCATGTTGGAATACTGGTGGGCACGAAAACAGCAACGCCATCGGAATGCAACAGCAAATTGCACAGCGGCGTCGGCCCCAAGCAAAGCCCAGCCGTAACCTCGGCAATGCGATTACGGTTTTGCGGAGGAGGTGGAGGAAATCGGTTTGGCTTGTGCCGGAAAAATGGCACCACCATTTTGGAAAGCCGAAAAGCCATCCCCACCATCCCGCCTGGGCGACACATAAATCTATGTTGCGGTGCCAAAAAAGTGGCCGGAAAGAGCCTTGAGCTTAAGCAGAAAAGAGCACATTTTGTCTCGTTTTATAAAGCCGTTCAGTAGAAGCGGAGTGTGTCCTGGGCTGGGGTAAGGGAGCGATTTTCCAGCTCCCGGCGTACATTCCGGCCAACCCGCTACCCAATCCCATGTGGGTCAACGGTTTTACGGTGGGTTTTACCTGCGCGCCCCAAATGTTGATCAACTTAAATTGCATCCCGAAGTGAATAATTAATTTTTGTTAATTTAATTCGATTTAATCCACCCGGACAAGCTGGTTTGGATTGGTCAAATGTTTTCCATGCTCGTTTTCACTTGTGGCAAGGTGCCATTTTGTGCGGGTGTGTGTACGTATGTGTTTTGCTCAGTTTTTTTTTTACTTTTTAGTGCAGATTGTTTTTAATATTAATTTATTTCGCGCAATATAGAATTGTGAAAAAACGCAGCAGTTTTGCTGTACAGACGTGTTGTGAAATTGAGCAGCACTTGATTGTTGGATGGATTCATCAATCTCAATAAAATATTTTAGCAGGTCACTGTACTGGTATGCATTCAGAAAGGTTTGTTTAACAGTCGAACGAGTCAATTTCATATGAATGTTCATTTTTAGAACAATACAGAACCGAAAGGTTTGATTTATTTTTTACTTTTATTTTGATAACGAATAATTTTGATTGTAATTAGAATGTCTGCATAGATGGTTCTGCAAACCTCCCATGAATAGTGAAAAAGTGGGAAAATTTATTTATTAATCCAACTAAAATAATAGTTGTGCTCCCATAACTGAGCTCAATTTTTTATAAAAAATTAATAACTTAGGTTTATTCAATGCTTAAGACGTATAAATGTACATTTTCGGCAGCAATTTACAACAGATAACAGTAAAGGACATTTACATCAATCACTGCATTGTTGTTATCAATGATGTGGGTAATGTAATTTGCAAACATTTTCAATATTTGACCACGCGTTGCTGCATCTCTTTCTCTCAGAACAGGGACACGTAGTTCTTCGATTTTTTTTCGTTTATTTATACTGGCTTTGGGTCTTAGAGACCTCATTCGCCCCTTGTTCTTCAAAATCTGGTGCGGATGAGGTATTTATTTTTTAAGAGTGTTCGTGAAGGTTTGCCATGCTGGTTGCACCCTGGGGCATAACGAGAGCTTGTGCTGCAAAGATTCACCTGCCGGGCGGAATGAACATTTGGCAGAAATTGCTTGACCTATTCTGAAGAAATTGGAAGCACAGGATATTTTGTTATTAGCTAACATGTACAAACAGGATCGTTGTTGCGATGTGAGTGTTTTGTGAGCGATGTTTTCCCAAACTCTTTTCGACGGTATATGAGGTGATTCCACCACACACTTGGGCTCAAGAAGAGCTTTTTGAGCAGCTGTGATGATGGCCCGTGTAGATGTTACGTCTCTACTATCTTGTGACAGGTTTGCCAGTTGTGTCATTACAATCTTTAAGCATGGGTAGCTGGACGGTATGTTCGCTCTGTCATATGGATCGGTGAGGAAGCGCGAACTAAAGCTTATGCTATTCCTTTGCGTGACATAGCGATTGCAAAGGAGAACTGGCGCTTTGAGAGCCGAAATGTGTAGATTTAGTCCACCACGATTGTAAGGAAGCGTCATCTGCGTCATCTACGTCATCTGGAAGTGCATCTACACTTGTAAACCTTCAGTTCCTTGCCACAGAAGCGAGGTGATGATCGATGTGACTTTAGCAAATGTTCAACGACCGGGTGCCACAAACTAATGCCATGAACCAAATCTTGGACAGCAGGAACGTCTTGAGAAGGATCACTATTTGTTGTAGATTCAGGTGTCTTACTCGATGCAACCAAACTAGCTGTCGGAATTTTTTTACTGTTATTCCCAGTTGAAACACATTGATCCTCTTAGGCTGTTGGTAAATAGGATCCCCTAGAGTCGCAGGCGTTCCTCAGTGCGCAGCCAAGGAACCGACATAGCGTTGTTGGGGGTAACTAAGCCTATGTCAAGTCCAATGGTCTTTAACAAGTTCAGCTTAGCTGATTTGCAAAATCATTAATTTAGAACCAAAAATCTTATTGTTAGACGAAATCCTAAGTTTAAAGTTAAATTCTCTTCAAATTAAGTATAAAAAAATTTGTATTACTCTTACCAAGTTTCTTTAAATAAGTGCATAAGCTTTAAATTAACTTTAACAATTAAATCTATTATGGAAAAAAGGCAATGGTGTTTTTTAAATTTTTATTTATAATCAATAGTGTAGATTGTTTTGGTGTTTCATCAAAAAATAACAAATCAAGGCTGATGCCTGTACATTTGAGTAAGTAAAACATACGGCCTAGATAATAAATAAAGCTTTGATTGTTTTTGTAATGAGGTTTTTGGCATTAAATACTAGATAGAAGAATACTAGAAGAATAGATTGTATAATTCAAAATTATTGTAACTTAATTATTAATAACAAGTTATTCAAAAGTATTAATCAGAAAAAATAAAAATCGGTATAGAAACAATACAAAACGTAACACAATTTAAGATATTCTAGCTTCACTTCTCTCTTTCTCCTTCTACCACGAACAAGCTGTATTACATTCCTGACTCGGAGTATGATTTAATTGAGCACAATTAGTGGAATTCACAGCATTGCACTTGCCTCCCACTTGGGCGATCATCATACGATCTAGCGAACTCAAATTGTCCAACAAACTGACCAACTCCCTTTTCTCTCATATTGCGTATTGCGTTGCTTTTCCGGGTTCATCCCCGCACGCACAAACGCACAAGATGACGCTTCAAAGCTCCTCATTTAGCAGACTCCGGAGGCTTTGGCATACTTTAACTCATGAGCATCTTCCGGTGGTGCTATCTATAAACCGTGTCTATTTTTAGCTAAACATGACAAATGCTGCACCTTCTTTTAGCATCGAACCTACGCAATTCGGCAACACAAAGGGTTTCTTCGTTAACGCTTGTGGTGTGTTTTTGTTTGCAAAGGATAAGCATTTAAACAAAGTGCATTTGGCTTTTTCCTTTGCAACGCAAAGCGAACGCGTTGGTGTACGTTCAGGTTAA
Source organism: Anopheles maculatus (assembly GCA_002091835.1). Classification (NCBI taxonomy): domain Eukaryota; kingdom Metazoa; phylum Arthropoda; class Insecta; order Diptera; family Culicidae; genus Anopheles; species Anopheles maculatus. The sequence continues at coordinate 84,636 of KZ061972.1, forward strand.
AGTTGGTAATAAACGATGACTTATCTTGCTGGTAATTGAAAGCGGTGTAGCTAAAAATAGAAATGGTCAACGAACGGAAGGTGTTTGTTAATGTTTGCTGGACATAGAATTGATAAAGTACTCGCCTACAATTAATGCTGATGCTATCAGAGTACTTCACCAAGTAAACTAGTCAATAAAAAAATATCGTTTTGGTGTCCTATTATTAGGACCTTATTGAGTTTAGAAAACTACTAACTGGTTACTAAATGGTTATAATATGTTTTAAAATAATTTCTTGTCCTCATTTTTCCTGTATTTTTATAAAAAATTGTGTGTTTTTCGTATCATATCAGGTGCGTCCTATTTAGAAATTAAACTTTCAGGCACAGAATCCTAAGGCCTAGGGCTGTTACGAACATAGACTTCAAGGAATTCGGCAGATCGACGAATTAGGGTTCCAATAATTCTATTATGAAAATGGTGAGCTCTATAAATTCAACATTCCGAATCGTATCCTGTTGTACGCAAACATTCAATCAATATACAATTTGTCCTCAATATCGAGTCTGGTGATCCCTCTATTTCGTTTACACCTTCAGTTTCTTAATGCATCGCGGGTGCATATGCACTTAAAAGACGAAACCAGCCGGGAAAGAACGCATCATAAATGATACCCCACTGGCAAAGATTGCAATACTACTCGCACACACATGTGTTCTGCCTTCTGCCTGGACGCCCAATAAAGTCGAAGATGCGTCCCCGCGTGCGATCCAAGCGGATGGCGACAGGGCTTAAAACAAAATATCAACCAACCGTTTATTAAATTAGATTTCATTGAATTAAATTAAATTAATAATTTAAATTTATCTGCATACGTATCAGCGTCATCACGCCCGTCACCATCATAATCGTGGCGTATCGGTGTACTGACGGAACAGAAAAATCATCGTCGTCGTCGCAACCGTCGCTGTTGCGTGGTGGACTCCGCGCCAGCATCATTTTGCACGAGCATCGCACTGCAGCACTATCGCATCACAGCCGATGGTTCGAGCGTGTCTGGCCGGTCCACTGCTCTGTGGCTCTCTCTCTCTCTCTCTGTGTCACTATCGGGCCGGAGCATTATGATCATTGATGGTGGCCAAATTATCGTGCGCATCGTTTCTACAGTTACAGTGTGCTAAGAGTGCTCGATTGTTCATGCAATATTTTTAGAAAAAAATTCCTTTTCGTTTTACATCATCTTAAAAACAATTTACGAAGTTTTATAAATATCACTTTGAGTGCTTAGCTATAATAAGATAAACTTTATAAGTAATTGAACCTTAAAGTGTAGCTCGTTGAAGCGCACGTCCTTACGGTGGTGCGCGCAGAAGTGTTTGGCGCAAGCCAGCATGGAGCCGCCACCGGCACAGATCTTGGTGGTAGTAGCAAAATTATGTTCAAAATTATATGCAAAAATCCATAAATTATGTTCGGAAGACAGATATGCATTTGACCTTAAACATTCAAAACACGAAAAGTTTCAAAATAGAATGTAAAAACTCACTACATCATCGTCTATCTATCGGCTGGATGCATGACCTCATAACACACATTTACGAAATCCAAACGATCGGAAACTAAATTCCATTTCACGACCGTTTTAGACATTCGTCACAAATTTGCAGTACTCAACTGCAGATCAATCAATCTGTTCGCTTCACTGCACTAGCTACGGCTTCTATTGGTGCATAAAACATCCCATTCCTTTATCCTGTCGAGTCCTTGGCGCTCGCTTGCACAATCTGCCGACAGCCAGCTGGACTTACGTACTATTTTTATCGAGTGTCCTTTTTTTTGGTATTCATATCACTTCTAAATCAGTATGCCGGCAGTCGCTCAACTCTACCGTCCATGTGCACGGGAGTCGATGAATGTTTTATCGAAACAGGCCCTATCAACCCGTTTCCGCAACCGCGATGCCAAGGGTCAGTTCTGCCAGCTAGACAGCCAGTTGAGCGAGGGCGACGAAATGACCAGCTCGGTCAGCTAAAGTGATGTGCTATGATACTGCAAAACTTTTCAATGACCACCCTGCACCCTAACCGGAGACGCTGGTCGTAAAAAAAATCCCTCAGTAAGCCAACAATCAAACTAGCTACAGCTGCCCCCGGGTTTGGCTAAAGTGTGCACAGGCCAGGCCGACCGTGTCTGGACGGTCTCGCGTTCCGGTGCGTGCTGTCCAGTGCTAGCAAATTGTTTTAAATTTATGACGGATGTATTATGTGAATATGATGAGCTATAATAGAATGAAATTTGACTACTAGATGAGGTCCCGGGTTCGGTGCTAGCCCTCCCGGGCAATCCCGGGCCAAGGTCAGTGCACGGTGCAGTCGTGGTGGATGAGGTGTTTTGTTTTTGGTCGAGTATTTCAAGTGTGACACTCTTTAGCGAGTATTCGAGCGATCAGATGTTTGAGTCCCTTAAGAAGATTGAATGTGTCGGATATTTTCGGTGTTTAATGTGCAGGGATGATTAAAGTAGAGGCAAATAATTATATTAATTTTCGAGAATTTTTCTTCAATATTCATGACTTTTTTTAAAGGTTTTGCGACAACACAATGTTCGGTTCGGTCTAGATTTTATGCAGGATGACTTGGAACATTTTCTGGTTGGACTAGAATCTCTTCTTCTTTGGCACTACAACCTCGTGAGGTCTTGGCCTGCTGCTATTGCTAGCTCTCTGTGACTTAGATTTTACCCGTAGCTGGATAGTCAGTCCTGCGTACGGGGAGGCGGTCCGCCGGGATTCGAACCCCGGTCCTGCCGTGTGAAGACCGGCGCCGCTATCGTATACACCACCGGCCCGCCCCATGGACTAGAATATGTTTGACTATTTCGATTCTGTCAAAATATCTAAGGAGAATTTAACGCATTTCTGGATAACAACAGTTTAATATGTTAGTGCTTCAACAATGCAAAAAGCGAAAAAGCCTGAAAAGTTGCCACTGCCTCCTAAAACTAGCCAAAGAATCATAACAGATACGAGTGCTTGTTGAAAAAATCTACTTCTTCTCGAAACGATTGATGATTTAATTTGTTTTACCTTTTCCCGAACACTCTTTAATGTGATAACAAACAAATCAATTGATTAACTGATAGAAATGTATGGTTAAATGATTCAATCAACTTTATACCTAATTTATAGCCGTGTAATTAAGGTAGCTTAAGTCGAAGTGTGACTGTGAGCGATAGAGTATATTTTATGATACTTAACTTACTGCTAACTGCAATATTTTTGCATCAATTATTCTTCTACATCTAAACTTGTCTAAACTAAATGAATTTGAGTTTAATCTGTAAGATTAATTTAATAAACAATATGATGATAACAACTATATTTTGCGCACCGAGTCTGAACTCGTTGTAAAGCTCCAAGACAGGAGGATTTACCGTCCAACTTGGCCTGGAACAGACAAACAACTTAGTCTTTGAGTTCTTGTGCTTGAAAGTCGCTTTATTCATGCTTATTCCTAACTTATATACTAATTTTCTGCTGATCGAATGCGATCAGCAGTTTTATTCTGATCGATACCGTTTACGTAGCTTGTTACAATTGTTTTCATTCGGTCGGTCAGTTACCAGGCCGTGATGACCCAATTATGCGGCGCTGTCGTCAACAACAACTTTCTCTTAGTTATGTAAGATTGAATTCGTGAGATATTTTAAGTTTTAAGGTTCAAAAAGCAATTTTGATAACTTTTTATATTTTTAAAATTCATTTTCAATCACATCTCACATTGTCAACATCATATCACATGATATGCATGTTAAAAAATTGTAGTATTTTCCTATTTTGTCGGATTTTTTGCTAAAATCCCATCTTGGAAGTACATAGGATTTTTTTCCAAAATGTAAAATTTTTCTGTGTCTATTTTAGTAAGCTTACTTCAACAACGAAACATTAGAGGAACAGACTTATTGTTATTTAATTGAAACAAATTACAAATTTAAATAATCTTTTTCTAACTCAATCTTGTCGTACCCATTACGAAGATTTCGATTATTGCATTATCGTGTTAATAGCCGCATCTTAATTAATACCTCAATACTTTTGGTACGCATCATGCTGGTCAGAAAATTCTGTGCTCGTCGTCGACATTTATCCTGCATAACTTAGCTCATAATCTTTTTTCGTAAGGGGTGTACGTGCAATCGAATAAAGGCGCCAAACGATCACTGAAAAATGGCTGCGATTTATAACGCCTCTCTCGGTTGCTGTAGACCAGCATCAGCTATCGTAAAGGCAGGCACGACAATTGATCGTTACATCCATTTGATGCGGATATCAACAAACCTATCTAGGTTAGATAATATTGAACAACAAATGCATTGTACTTCTGAAATGTATGAAGAGATATATTCGTAAAACATTATAGAGCCTTTTGAATAGAGTTACCCTGAGAAGGTTTTTCTTCTTCGAAAAGGGCTTAGTAGTTCATAGGACTTAATTCCATCAAGCATTGAAAGGGGGAGGAACGCCAATATGCCACACATGTGCGTAAGTCGTACAGCATCCGATTTCTGCGTGGCAGTTTGCGTCGGTTTATGCGCATTGACGTTTACGCACAGTCGTACGCAAAACTTGGGCAGCAGTAACGGCGGCACTACGGCGACACTAATTGACGATGCTGCTGATGGGGTGGACGATATACATTTTCATAAATTAATATTAATTAATTCAATTTGTGTCGTTTAGTTTCGTGAACGACCAGCTTGTTTTTGGGTCATTTTCTCGAATAGCAACGGTTGCGTGAGGTTGATTTCGGTGAGTGACTAAAATCTTTAGTTTAAACTCGATCTAGTACGTGTTAATTTAACGAAAAATTGTAAAAAATTAAGAAAAACATCTACTTTTCAAAGTTTTTTATTTTACTTCCTTTAAAATTGAGACTTAGGTAGTTTGGTACCATTATCAGTAATAAGTTACAGCTTTTAGTACAGTCTTGTGTTATGTTTTTTCTTCTTTTTGTAGCAATTTTATACGTTCCTTCTCGAACTTCTCGATCAGTTTTAGGGTGCAACAGTTCACTTAAATTTAATCTGATAGTTTTAATTGTTGATTTTTATTAAATTGTATTACCAAATCTCGAAAAACATTTTATTTTCAGGATTGTTATTCATCGATTGATGATTTCACATTAAGCAATCATTTTCGTCACCATATAACAGTTATGCACAGTTTTCTTAATCAATGTTAAACCTCACTCCATTGCACAAAAACTGTCGGAACACGGTTCAACACTGTTGAAGTGTTTCCTTTCGCTCCTTGGCCGCGTGATTGAAGGCAGACCTGTGCGACCCTTCAAAATGCAGCGCAAACGGATTAAACAAGCAAATGAAAATACAGAACAAAACATAAACAAAAATGCGGGCACGCTCTTATCAGAAGCACTCGATCATCATCCGCAGTCCTGCTGACGCACATCGAAAGAAATCCATGACAAATGGAGCATTACTGTTCGACTGTGTGTGTGCGAGTGTATGTGTGTGTGCAAGATTTCCATTTCCGTGCGCATAATTGAATGAGGCAAAACATGTTATAGCCTTTCCGTATGGCAGCAATGTATTTGTTGCGATCACAAACGGAAGGATTTGAGTGAATAAAGTTTTTGTGTTTTGAGTTTAAGAAAAAAAAACCCGCCTAAGGACACAAACACGGTACGCGTGATATTTTGCAAAATTTGAGTGTAAATAGTCTTGAACGGGGCACGATAAAATCTCGAACCAAACAAACACCGCAAACGCGAAAAAACATTTCGTCCCTAAACATAGTTTTCGAGGCGTTTTTCAAGTGGCTGCTAAACTCATTTTCCCGCTGTAGTGTGTGCTATTAAGTGGTGGTTAACACAAACAAACGCAAACGGGGAACAGATGAGCTGGCAGGAATTCAATTAATGCCGTGAAAGGTGGGAAAAGTGACGGCACACGGGCTTTTGAATATGGTCGAGTGATTTGTGTTTTCGGCATGAAGGTGTAATTTATTTGTACCGTGTGAATTCCTGCCTCGTATCTTTATCATCACACATTCCTTTATGAAATTATTTTTTGTGCGATATTCCCTTCCAATGCAGTGGAGCGGAATAAAGATTCTAAAGAAAGTCGACGGCTTCCCCTATACAGGCGGCAGGCGGCCAGACAGCCATCCGTCTTGATTAATTCAATTCCTTTTGCTATGAGTTTGCTGCTGACGGTTGTGACGATGATGCCCGGTACCAGTGCGATGGCATCCCCGCCGAAGAGTGGAAATGAGTTTTTATTACAATTAATTTATGTATAAAATTATTGACAAAATCGTGCCATCGTGCTTTATGGTCAAACAATTCGATCTAAATTGAGCTTAATTGAATTGAATGGTATCAGCGGCATTGAATCGAGTTGACCATGCCCGTTTCTGCGTTGCAGTGATCTTTTCTGCTCTGGGTTTCTGTGTTGCTGGACTGGCTCATGCACTGTTCCTTTCGGGCTGAATCGAAACCAGCGTCGGACAATGCAAATCGATCGTCTGTGATTGATGTTAATTTGGTGAGCAAGGAGCAATGTGCGTGAGGGTGCTTATGACCACTTTCTAGGGCGCCATATTATAGGGACACAAGTACAGTTTACAAGGAGTTGAACCGCTTGCAATGTGTTTCAAAGTAGTTTCAGGCGCATGATAATAAAAATGGTGCATAAAATGTATCTTTGTTTATTTATTACA
>KZ061972.1:94693-161300 GCA_002091835.1 Anopheles maculatus
GCTTCCCCTATACAGGCGGCAGGCGGCCAGACAGCCATCCGTCTTGATTAATTCAATTCCTTTTGCTATGAGTTTGCTGCTGACGGTTGTGACGATGATGCCCGGTACCAGTGCGATGGCATCCCCGCCGAAGAGTGGAAATGAGTTTTTATTACAATTAATTTATGTATAAAATTATTGACAAAATCGTGCCATCGTGCTTTATGGTCAAACAATTCGATCTAAATTGAGCTTAATTGAATTGAATGGTATCAGCGGCATTGAATCGAGTTGACCATGCCCGTTTCTGCGTTGCAGTGATCTTTTCTGCTCTGGGTTTCTGTGTTGCTGGACTGGCTCATGCACTGTTCCTTTCGGGCTGAATCGAAACCAGCGTCGGACAATGCAAATCGATCGTCTGTGATTGATGTTAATTTGGTGAGCAAGGAGCAATGTGCGTGAGGGTGCTTATGACCACTTTCTAGGGCGCCATATTATAGGGACACAAGTACAGTTTACAAGGAGTTGAACCGCTTGCAATGTGTTTCAAAGTAGTTTCAGGCGCATGATAATAAAAATGGTTCATCAAATGTATCTTTGTTTATTTATTACAAGTATTGGATAAGGTTTTTTTGCTGAAGTAAATAAGCTGAAGTTCCTCAGAGTAGTATCCTCGGGCCCCTTCTATTCACGCTGCACATAAACGATCTAGCCACAGTGCTTCCGGAAGAGAACCTACTAATGTATGCGGATGATGCGAAAATCTTCCATACAATTCGAGAGCCAGCCGATCATGCACATCTACAGGACTCACTGCTAGAACTCGATTCTTTGTGCAAGCGAAATGGTTTAACCCTCTGCGTCGAAAAATGTGTAGCCATCACCTTCAGTCGCTCACGAGCCCCTTATCATTACAGCTATGTGCTTAACGGTCAAACGCTCGAGAGAAAGAACTGTGTAAAGGACCTAGGACTGCTCATCGATTCAAGACTGACATTCGATTGTCAACTAGACCATATCGTCGGGAGGTGCAGTCAACTACTAGGACTAGTCATAAGCATAACGCGCGAGCTTCGAGACCCTTTGTGTACTAAGACACTGTACTGCTCATTGATCCGATCGCTGTTGGAGTATGCATGTATAGTGTGGTAGCCAACATCATCGAGTGCTTTGGCGCGACTCGAATCGATCCAATGTAGGGCCACTCGATTCGTACTTCGCGCATGGGTTCATCCTATTGCTTACGAAACTAGGTGCTTACTTCTCGGGCTACCCTCACTCGGCGACCGTTTACAAAAGGCCAGATTAACCTTCATCACTGGACTCCTTAATGGCTTAATCGATTGCCCAACGCTCCTGTCGTCGGTATCACTGTATGTCCCTGCCAGGGCGCTCCGATCCCGCGCATTACTGGCAAGCACGGAACCCCGAACTACCTTTGGTTCTCGTAATCCCCTGGTTCAGATGTTCCGATCACTCAATGCAGCCAGCGAGGAGTTTGAGCCCGGTTTGTCAGCGGCGGATATCCTCCATGAGCGAGCTATGAGAACGAGGCGGTCGGAGTAAATAATTGTAATCTGTTAACGATATTAAGTGGGCTACCTGAAAGTCCGTTAATAAATAATATATTAAACAATACCAATAGTATCTGAATCTTTTCCCTGAAGGATAGGCAGTATGCATAAAAAAACTGATATACTCAACCATCCATCTATACACGATGCATAGAAAACTATGTCCAAAAAACTCGAACATTCAGTAAAAGTTTCGTCTATTCTACCAATCCTATTCCCGCGAAAAAATGTTGATCAAACTTTACTATACTGAGATAAACTCTTTGTGTTCGAGAAATATTAGTAAATCAAATGCACTCAGCAAACTTTAAACTGTGTGACCATCAAAGGGTCAGAGAACCTGTTAAACTGTTAAAGAAGATGCTATACATGATCAGAATTTATTGTACAAGTTGCCAACCGTGTATTTCTGGGCAATTTATTACCATTTAAAATGATTGGCTGAAGACGCTGGAAAAAAAAACAGTATCACTGGCAGTTAATGCTGATAAATAAAAGAGTCCCTTGTTCGGTCTCAGCAGCGAATCAATAGATTTTTTTCTGAACAATGCAGGATCGGATAATAGTATAATCAAACTAGGCAGATGCTAACAAGTCCGAGCTTTAACAGAGTCCTGTATTTTTCGACAGAGGCAAATCTTCCTTAAGCGGATTGTATCGTCCTGTGCCTGTAGCAGTTATCGAGCCCCGAGAGCTATAAAGGGGCCTCGGGCCAGGCACATTAACGACTATCCCTCCATTCGTTTGCGCATCAAAAAATCTTTAAAAAAATAAAATTTTCATTCGAAGTTCCTGCGGACCTCCTATTTTTCGCTAGTCTTCGGGTTTAATGCGTTATGAAGGACTCCGACTTCCATTCTGCTTAGGGTCTCCAAGGAGCTTGATACGTCACTGAAATAATCGAAGAATTTTTTTTTATTATTCATGGTCCTCATAGAACTAGGATAGACCCTACACCTTTTGACATGTAATACTTACAGTTTTTGTCGCTTAATGTTACATCAATTAAAAGCATGATACTTTTCACTATAAAATAATATTTAATTGATTATGTGATACCTTTCATATGCTTTTTAAAATTAACAATTAAAACAACATTTTAATTCCCTTGCCTTGTTGAGATACTAAAAAGAATTCATCAGATAAACACATTTGAAAGCAATTTTGCCCCTCAGTAACTGCATAAAATTACCCGCCTAACACTTGTTTCAATCGGCAGTGCTACACAGGACATTAAAATTGCCAATTCCTGCAGGAAGCAGGTGGGCGTTAAACGATAGTTGCTCCAATCGCAGGCAACGTCCATCAAAGTTGTAGATCCACTCTACCCAGATACCATAAATCATTCAAACAAGCGTATAAAAATATCTCCCAGATTGCCTGATAAACGTCTATGCCGGACGACAAGCTGACCTAATAAATCGTTCAGCCTTTACTTTTTATGTGGGCAAGGCATTCACGCCTAGAAAGGAACATATCCGATCTTGAGGGCCGAATATCAATGGTTGCCCTTGAGCTGTAAACCCCATAAGGGACCGAAGGTACGAAGCACAACAACAACAAAAATGCAGCGTAAGAACCGTTTCGTGGCATTTCGCCACTAATCTACATGCAATTATCGTATCATCCTATTCAATTTACCACTCAATTACACGAAGCTTCCCCTCGCGGTAAACGGCACGCGGGTAGCATGAAACCTCGGAAGTAGTGCGGACCCTAGAACGGACGGTGGAAACGACCGGATCTAGGCAATAGACAACGACGACGCTGACGGCGACGCGATCGTTGGAGGATCGCAAAATTGTCATAAATAGATTAAATAATTACATCGCGAAAAATGGATCCTCTCGTTAGTGGCTTCTCGGTGGAAGGCAACGGGCATGCAGCACAACACAGACAACCGATGCTAGATGCCGGTTGTCGAGAATGCACCGAATTGCATCATCCGAGCGTCCGGTACGGGGCCGGTTTTTGCTGTACGCTGTACGCCTGTTCCGGATGTGACAGCGTGTTTGTGCGGAAATGCATGCGAGTATCTTGACGCGGACGAGATGCATTTTATGCAAAATATCCTCCACTCCACAGCTGCTGTACGGTATGCAAGCGTAAAATTGAACCAAAACCAAAAAGAGTTAGTGGATTTTTTTTATTCGAAAACTTGACGACCTGCACGAGCAAACCACCTTTTTTTAGCTTTGCCGTTGACTTGTTTCACGCGCCACTCGCGCTTTGATCGTAGACCGCCGCGTCAAGCTGGTTGTAATTGAGCACATTTTTGTTTTGTTTTGTTGCTTTCCTCTAAACTGCACAACTGCATTTCCACCACCAACAAATCGCATGCAGCCGGCACGGTTTGCCACGAGACAGGCCGCATGTATGCATGTATGCTGACAGCCAGCCCAACAAAAATAGGCAAGCCGACTTTCGGGGTTTGCGGTCGGCAAATAAAGGAAAAATAAAATTTACATCAATAAATGCATTTGAGCCAATCGGCGCAATGTTACTGATGCTGGTGTAACATGCCGACGGCCAAACACGGGAGGGACACAGGCAGACGGAGGATGGCCAGTCGGTACATGGCTAGTTGAGACAATTTAGGTCTATCACTATCATTCGACACCAGCCGGGCGTACGAGCGACCCATCGTCGGAAGGGCGGAATGAAAATGGGAATGCAATTCGTGGTTGCAATGAAATGCATCTGTTATGAAATTAAAATGCACATCAAAAGATTATGCTAAAAAATCAACCGTGAAAGAATATGCAACAAAAGAGTTAACTCTTTGAGCTTGATAATAATTGTAGCGAATCTATTGATTGAGAATAGATTGGATTTAACGATTTTTAAAGCGGCTGCTTTATGACCGTGCCCAAGCGATCCATCCAACTATTCATTGGCCTTCTTAAGATATTTAAAAAAAAACAGACTTGGCAATTGAAGATTTGTCCTATGTAATGTGCGCTAAATTCTTGTGTAACGAAGTTAGAAATAACGAGGAACTTCCTGATGATAGATTACATCTGCATCAAGTTTTACAACATTTTTACATTAATTAAGAAGTAAGATATCAACTAATAGGCGAAATAGGCAAAAGTTGGATAAGTTGGATATTATCACACAAAACTCGATGTGATCCAATCTATGTGTCTTACTTCAGCATGGATCGATATTGGGAAAACCTATATCGGAGGACATTTTGCGATTTCATTCTGTATCTAGGATGGAGTAACAATAGTTGTTTTAGGCAGCCATGTCCAAACTTTCAGTTTACTGTCGTAAAGCTGCTAGGGTTATGAAATTAAAATGCACATCAAAAGATTATGCTAAAAAATCAACCGTGAAAGAATATGCAACAAAAGAGTTAACTCTTTGAGCTTGATAATAATTGTAGCGAATCTATTGATTGAGAATAGATTGGATTTAACGATTTTTAAAGCGGCTGCTTTATGACCGTGCCCAAGCGATCCATCCAACTATTCATTGGCCTTCTTAAGATATTTAAAAAAAAACAGACTTGGCAATTGAAGATTTGTCCTATGTAATGTGCGCTAAATTCTTGTGTAACGAAGTTAGAAATAACGAGGAACTTCCTGATGATAGATTACATCTGCATCAAGTTTTACAACATTTTTACATTAATTAAGAAGTAAGATATCAACTAATAGGCGAAATAGGCAAAAGTTGGATAAGTTGGATATTATCACACAAAACTCGATGTGATCCAATCTATGTGTCTTACTTCAGCATGGATCGATATTGGGAAAACCTATATCGGAGGACATTTTGCGATTTCATTCTGTATCTAGGATGGAGTAACAATAGTTGTTTTAGGCAGCCATGTCCAAACTTTCAGTTTACTGTCGTAAAGCTGCTAGGGACCGAGTGGCAACATTTTGTTTTACAAATCCCGCTTTAACGTGAAAATGCATCCATTCTATAGTGTTTTCTATGTTCATCGTCTTCCAAAGTTAGTCAATTTATGTATTGCAAACATTACACTAATAGCTGCCTCAATCTGTTATGTATGGATTTTTGTTTATTTTTTATTGTAAAAATCATTCGTAAATTTCCATGTTTAAAATTAATTCCTTAATTATCACTATCCATAAAAAACCCCCATCGAAACGAGGCTGCAGGATTGATTACATTTACTAGATCAGATGGTTGCAATTGCTAATTATTTTGCGCTCGCAAACAGCTGGTGCACACGCAAACTTCACCACCAACCTTTGTCTACGCGGCGAATGGCCAATAAATCTTCCATTACCACACAAAACGGTATCGTGTTCGCACATGCGAAGGACAAGCTAACCCTTTGCTCGCACACATTCACAAAACCAACTTGGGCGGTACTCGCACTCTTCCCGAAACCTCCTACTGGCAGCGGGAGACAGAGAGCGTGAGAGAAATGGCAATAAATTATTCACCTAATGAAACAATATTAATAACAATTATAAATAAAGTACAACTCTCATCCAATAGAATGACGCCAGCAGCCAGATGAATACGGGGGAAGCGTACGACACGCTTACAAGTGTAGAAATTTCCCATTTTAGAACACGGCATAAAGGGTTTGTTGAGAAGGTTGAACGCTCCAAACGGGAATAGAATCGAACGCATGCTCGTACAGTAAAATGGGAGCGACTGGAAGCTTTTACCCGATGTGGCCTATCTGCAATGAAACTCCATCGAGGTTCGTGTCGTGGTGGTGTGTTGCTTTGAACTCAGATGGTGAATAGTGGGAGGAATGCCATGTTTCAACCACTGTCTGAGCGTGAAGCCTTTTGTAGCTAATGAATTTTCCAGTTATAAATAGCTCAATGGAAAGTTTTGTCACCATTTGGGAGTTGTTTTCCCGGAATAGAATGGAAAATAGCGACAGCATGGAAATGAATTGTTCGTTTGCTTGGTTTGTTTGTACAGTGAAAGGATTGTTTTTAAACTGTTAAATAAGATTTCATCAGATTTAAAAAAAGTAAATTTAATATTTAGTTGGTAAATTCGCATAAGAGAAGAAATGAATAGTATATCAAAAAAAATTGCCTAAAAAATTTCATAAACAAAGTGTGACGAAAAAAAAACCAACCAAATAAATAAATAAAATTGTTAATTTATGAATCATAAACAAATCAAAACGATTTAATAAAAACTAAAATATCTTAAGTAATTTATAAAACATTTCAAACAAAACACCTTTAAATAAACGCTTAATGATGCAGTTGCCGTGTATCTTCCTCATTGTGATACGTTTTAACTACTCACCAACAACCACTCATACGAACTTGATCCCGGATATGTGACACCCTCAAGTAGCCATCACCATCAATTACGCCTCAATCGTGCCAAAGAACAACGTCATCTAGCAACAGCGGTCCGAAAGCTGTTGAGCTTTTTGGTGCGAATTAAATGGTGTCTAATTTTACCACCAAGTTTTGGGTCTCCGATGAGCTCAGGTCGGGCTTTCCACCGGAACAGTATCACACACTGACACACTCCCACACGTGTCCGTCCGAACCGTCACACGGATGTATACGACTAACGCCGGCCAGCGGACGATAAATTTATAATCACAAATCCTTCTCACAAGCCCGTATAAATAGGAAGCCTCAAATATGGATGTGAGCATCTGCTGTACGACCGGCACATCCCTTGGCAGCCGAGCTGTTGCTCCAAGCGGCCAGCTAGCCACCGCTTCCGGCCAGCCATGGTGCACATTGTTGATAGTGGGGTTCTCATCTTTTCCCAGCACAATGGCACTCGGGAGTGTGAGCAGGTGAAATAATATAATGACAATAATTGGAATAAAAGTTTTCATTATACACATCCCCACCTCGGTATGTGAAACTGGCGCCGGGAAAACTCCTCCAGGACATCAGGTGCGATATCGTCCCGAATTGCTCACCATTGCTTACCCTACGCCGGACGGGTTTATCTCCCGGGAGGTGGGTTCCTCTGCACTGGTACTGCGCAGACAATGTGCCGCTCGGTACTCAGGCAGCTCCATTTTGAATTCTGAGTTATGATAATTTTTAATTAATTGTCAAAAGTAATTACCCACAATTGCTTTGCCTTTGCAGTGGTGCGGTTTTGGTGCGCTCGGCAGTGTTGCCGGTCGGGAGTGGATGAAATCCTACGATGGTGGTCCCACTGTTGGTTGGCGCACAATGAAACATCCATTCGGTGTAATTTATTCGATTGTGTGTGTATGTGTGTCGGGTGGGGAAGAACAGAACCAGAGATTACGCCATCGTCGTGGCTTACCGAATCCGGCGGGATGCTCGCTGTGTGGTGTGATTGTGGGAGGGATATTGTGGGTTTTAATTTTTAATCAACGAATTGAAACCATAAATCAGAATTAAATTTTCACCAGTGCAAATGCAAAATTTCGCAAACCACCCATCATAGGGCGAAGACGTAGCTGCGTTCTGTACGATCCTGGCTGTTTACTTCGTTACCAATTCTTTTCGCAGCTCTATTGTGACATCTCCTGCAGCACAGTGGTTGTGGTTTTTGAGATTAATTTTCGTCGTTTTTATTTTACATTTACAGCTCGGCTCCGCAACGGCGGGAAGAGGAATGTTTTGTTACCACTGTCCACCGTCGCTGCATCCTGCCGGTCCGCATCCGCCACGGTTACCAACGCTGGAGTATCCATTCGCGCCAACACATCCTTGTAAGTATTCTAGACATTGCATTTTGTTAAAAAAACGGGTTTAAACGGTTGATTTAATATTTACCATAATTTATTTGCTGCCGAGCTGAGTTGAACATATTGCATACAAAATCGAAAACTTTGTAGCAACAACTGTAGTTGGAAATAAAAACCCCAAACTGTCTGACTCAATGTTACCTGTAAACATCTTGATGAAACTGTGAAGCTGTATAACACTCAGGCATTGAATTCAATGAAGCTTTATGATTTACTTTATAGATTACTTTATAGAAATGTACATATTTGTCCGGATCATCAACATGATGAAGTAACAATCATCTTCTTTCTTGGCCCAACGACCTCCTAGGTCATGTCTGCCATTTTTTGGCTTACTAGACTTACTGTTACCGCATAGTTGGATAGCCAGTCCTCACTATGGGGAACGGCCCAGCTGGGACTTGAACCCCGATCCTGCCGTGTGAAGACAGGTACCGCTGTCGGATCTACCACCGGGCCTCCCCCAAAAGAATCAATACTGAATGCTTTTTGTTGGAAAATAATACCTCTTGATACATCCCCTAAAGGGGTTAATACGGCCAGGCCGTTATAAAAAAACAAACAAACAAACAAACAATACCTCTTGATTCTAGAAAAAAACTTTTTGAATATTTTTAAAAAGGATTATGCGCTAAGATGCTTTTAAACTTTTGCATTTATTTTGTCTGATAGCATGTCAAGCGTTGAAATGTGTTTATATAAATATTTCAACATCAAACAACCTTCAGGAAAAATTATCCAGAATTGGTTTGTAAAAACAACATATCTGCATTTTAACATCAGTGCAGAAAACTTTAGAGAGATACTTATCAGATCTTAAAAACTTCTGTAATATATTGCATGTGTTAAAGGTTTTTCCCTTGTGCAGGCCTGTTTGTACTAAGTTTTCTATTTTTTAAACTTTGTGTGGTTTTTATATGTCTTGCAATTCTTATTTTGGTTTCTATAGTTTCTTCAATATTTTTTTTTATTTATATAAATTAGTAAAATAATATAATATGACGTTAATGTTGTGGTTAAGTTCAATGATAAAGATCGTTGACTGTCGTTTATCATTTTTTAAAATTCGCCCTTTTCCAAATCTTGTTCACCAACCACATGAACCAAAAGATTTAAAGTAGATTTCTTTTGAACGATGCTACATCGAACTTTGCTCTCTAGTACCAGTGACGCTGGTTTCAAATAAAACAAAAATCAATTACAATCAGCTTTCTAACACGGCTTAGTCTTTTTTCACTCCCTCAGTACAGATTGTACTAATATGCAAAGGTGGTTTGGTATTTAAGCTAACCGGAGGAAACAACGGTGGATTTATTTCGAAAATAGAATAAAAATCCATACTAAAGCAAACGCTGGGACAAGCTTGCCATAGAGAAGGCAAAAGGGCGACTGTAAAGTATTGGGTTACAGGTCGACTCCAGTGGGAATTGTTTCACTATCAACGCAGTAAATCGAATGTTGGTGGAAATGAAAAAGGGCAAAAGCTGGTTCCGATTATTTAAACAGTTTGCAATCGTGATAGAAAACGGGTCGGTGATTTTTCCTCTGACATAATGTTCATTTTCCCAGTTGGGATGTTTTAATAATGATAATTTTTAAATTATTATCATATTACATTCTGCTTTCCGGTGGTGGGTAATTCAATTTGGGTTATATTTCTTAGACTATTTTTAAATCCCAAATTTTGAAACCCAGTCTTTCTAGTTCCTCAACTCATAACCGCTAGAACGTTGTTTTGAACCGATGCTACAAAATCAATTTCAAGCTATTTCCCATTAACCTTATTACGTATCCCAATTTGCTGTAGCTGAAAGGTGCCACGCTTACCAATATGCTGCTCAAACGCTACGGTCACTGTACTGCGACTCGGCTTCCCAGTGCATCCTAGATGGCATTCCGATAGCACTTTGATTCCATTACTGTCAACTCTTATCCCATCCATCGGTAGCCATCGGAGACAGACTCGGCGCGAGAGGTTGCATCTCAAACGCAATGCGTGTACGTTTGGTCGTGGCCCGGTGTTGAAAGATTTCCCGGGCTGATCGATTTCCCGTGCTGTGGGAAGGCTATCCGTACGGGCATCAATCCATCGACAGCGGCCTAATTCGATTTCGCTATTTCTGCCATTAATTGAACTGGAATGACTCCCGTGTCCTCCCGTGAGTGCTGTTGGGTTGTCTACGGCTGGTCGGACTTGCGAACACGACGACGACGACGACGACGACGAGGAAGGAAAGAAACATCTAATAACGAATAATTCGATGACGACTGACATCGAAGCCGAGCGTGTGCAGAAGTCAGCTCTCAGCGGCGCCAAGGGATGTCTAACTGGCCTCCAAAACATCGATTCGAAACTTGGAAGAAACATCGACCGCATAACATGTACCAAAGGTTCCCCAGCAGCTCAAGGCGCTTAGCCCGTACTTGAGATTTGCCCTCGAACGTATCGATGATTCTATTAGTGATTGTTAATCCAAAACTCCTGGGTGGGAGATTACGGTCGCGAAACGCGCCTGGTATGCGGTGAGAATTGGCCTTGCGTTACGAAGATTTGCCTTCCCTAATCCGGTTCAAAGGTTCTTTCATGGCGACCAAGTTGCGTCCGATGCTTCTAATGGCTCTCCTAAATGACGATAATTCCTTCGAAAACCGACACTAATCCTGCTGGTGGAAGACGGTGATGGTCACAAAACTTCTCGAATTACCGAAAACTTTACGCCCCGTTCAGTAATCTTTGTGGGGTAGCTTCCGGACTGCCTGAAACTGTACGGCCAGCTGTGAAGCTGTAGAATCGAGGCGATCCGCACTGTCGGCAAGTGACGAAGCTCAGCGCTCATGATGATGCGACTGATGATCCAAATGAGTAAATTGAAATAACGTATAATGTTGGGAGGTGAGCACGAGTGTTTGTGCGTTTCCGTCCCTGATGCACTGGATTGGCCGAGGTCATTCTCGTACGGCTCGTGCTCGGTCCGTACGTACGTTTTTGATAAGCGTCAGCCGTACAAATTGAATTACTCGCATTCTGCACTCAAACATTTCTCTCTGCACCTCATCAACATCATCATGCCCGGGCTCGTAACGCAGCGTACGACCGACGGCCGTGGCCGAACAGGCCCGCCAGGTTGCGGACCGTATGTGAAACGTGAAATGTGAGCCTTCTCGTTGCATCCCTTTGCGAAGGAAGCGGTCTGGTGATGAGTTTTAATTAATTTACGTCCTAATCAAATATAGAAGCATAATTTGGCGTAAAAATAGGCTGCACTTTTGGGACTTTCTGGAAGCAAGTGTATGCGCGAGCATGTGTTAGTGAACGGTGGAAGGATTCCATTTGACGTTTTGATCTGCGGCAGGCGAACGGACAACCTCATCTGTATTCGGCGAAGCAAAAATTAGCGAGCCAAGTTAATTACTTTGTGTGACTTTCGGTGCAGCAAGCCGGCAAAGGACTGCAATCGGATAATTAGGAGATGGATGTAGTGTGATACAATGAAATCGCGGCGAAAATGTTGATGCATAATGTTCACATGTTGTTGAATGTGATTTGTTGACAAAGCAGCATAACTTATAGTCGATTTTTACTACTTAAAAGAAATATGTTTTACTCATTTTTTATTAAGCTTGATTTTCTTCAAGCCCACGAAAATGTGTTAATGATAAAACTTTGTGGAATGGAATTATATGCATAAATGGTTCGAGATATCTGCTACCGAAATCCTCGCCTCGAAGACATTGATGACAGCATTGAAGAACTGACTTATGGAAACAGATAGGAGGAGCCGAATGATGCCGAGAAATCCCGATATGAATGACAGCCTGCAAATCAAGTTCGGTACACCTTGTACAGTACTAGACCCTTCGATTCCAGGATCGAAATGAAAATCGCGTGAGTTTAAGCTGGATGATGTCTAGACGCGCCTGAGTTCGTGTTGCGTTAGGCCACCACATATGTAGTGTTGACATACTTTACCTGCGAGCGAATTAGCGAACAATAGAGCGCCTTGACGCATCTAATGTCTGGAAGATCGCGAATCACATAGATGATCAGTCCTACTGTTGCTAGCTTCGACGTGTTCTAGCAGTTCCTTTAAGTAAAGTCTCGAGTCAAACAAGACGCCTAGATCCTTGACACACTGTTCTGTTGCTCTGAGAATATTTGGTTTTACTTAAAAATAGGACTTGCTTATGATAATTTTGTGTAAAAAGTCTTTGCACGTATAATTGAAGAATATATATATATGGAACAGGTGTTCTGTAACCTACATTTTATAATTCGTCCCTGTTTCAACTTGCATAATCTAAAAAAAATTTTATAAAATAAAACAAAATTTGATTTAATTATAAAGCATCTTAAGCTATCTTTAAATAAAATTAGCCCAAGCACGCATCTGGATCAATTTTTCCATCCACTCTATTCAACTACACAGCAAAGCAAAGGGAGCAACGTTGGGTAGCATATGCAAATCACGGTACTGTCGCTTTTACCATAATCACTGCTGCACCCGGATTGATGTCACAAGCTTGATGCCTATCGTCGCTTATCGAATTCCGATCGATGCTTCACCGCCCAACAAGCATGATAAATCTTTTTAAAATCAAATAACAAGTGCCACCCGAAGTTCTTTCCCTCGAAGTCCGGGAAATACGCCAAAGTCTCGGAACCGATAGACGAAATCTGTATGTATCATACCGTTCGTGATAACAATCGATCAACATGGACTGATGCAAATTGTACCAGACTGGTAAGGTCTAATATGGTTAGGGAAGCTGAGCCTTTTAAGGCATTCGACTGTACCGGAATACTGAGAAAAAAGAACAGGATAACGATATTGTCATCTGAATATTTTATTTCTGTTAGAAAATGTGGACGATAACTTAGTGCTACTGGGAAGAAGCATGTTTAGTTTGAAATGTTTGAAGAATACCAAAAATACAGTATTCTAAAATTTCCAAACAACTTTTACAAATCCAAATAGAATAAAGTGACCTACAGTAAAAGAAAGATAATCTAAAAAATTCAAATATTAAATGATTCACCCACCCCAAACCAACCAACTGGCGACTGTTTTCAATATCAATTACGTCATTTGCATATTTTAAAATTAGATCAACTTACGTTCATCCCCGCCGGTCACATTCCCCAAGGAAAAGGCAAATTTGTCACTGCAGCGAACGAAAAGGGACAACAAACGGAGGTCTATCTCGCTTTGCTAAGCCCAGAAATTCCACATGATCCTTCGTTTGAAGTTACTACACACAGTTACATCCTTTGGGTAGGGGAAGTTGGTGTTGCTTTCTCGCGCTGCGCCTTCTTTTTCTTTCGGTTGTGTGGCCCCGGTTCGGTCATCAAATTGCCCCGAAACCAAACCGCGACCGGGTCTCCGTTTCGCTGACGGACGCACACCAAAAATGGGAAAATGGGATCAAAAATCATGTCGTTGTAATTCAATTATGAACCATTCGTAATTTACCAGTGGGCCGGTTTTTGTGTCGCGTCCTGTGTCTACGTGCGAGATTGAGAACCCTTGAGTAGAAGGAACCTGGGTGAATCCCGCAACACTGAGAAAGTCTCGACTTAGCTGGAGCGATGGAGCGATCGTCCGAAAAGTTTGTTTCAGTATGAATTTTTGAAAAGGTATCATTCTTTTTTATGACTTACCCAAACCTTGCACAGCTATCATGGCCGAAGCAGCTGAATACCGGCCAATATTGGCAGAGAACCTGGACAGATTAATTTAAAATAACTAAAATTAATCAATTGATGAAGTAACTTCAAACCAAACCCCATATTGGCGGTGGTAATCCGTGAGGAACGGTAGTCCTACCTCCTTTTTCTACCCACCATTTCTCGACCTCGTTCCACCGTACGAGCTGGAGAATTTATTTGTGGTTTGCGGATTATCGGTCAATTTCGATCAGGTTGTGGTTCGGTGCAGATAAAAACTCGTTACATTTATTTTTGATTGCGCTATTTTGTTATAAAGTGGTTTTTGCACTTCCGTATCCATTCACCTGTCAGCGAAACGGAATGGATGTGCAATCAATTAACGTGAATATTTTTCTACGTTTTTGGTTTTCTGTTTTTTTTTTTACATGTGTCCACATCACCGGATTGGATATTATTGGTTCGTCAGGATCACTCGTGCGTGTTTTTTGTCTTTGTTGGTGAAAATGGAAATTTATACATTTTAATGGTTTTTCATTTGTGGCAAAGTGGTTACCTAGACAAAAGGGCACCCGGTGCATTTTTCATGAGCAACAGCGCAATGTGAATGAGCTAGCAGGGAGCAACAGCAAAAAAATCATCCAATAATTGAACAAAAAAAATGCTAACGTGAAAAAAGGACGCATCGAAAAATGTGTAAAAATAAGCTCAAATAACTCCGCGCTCCCGTTAGGTGGAAAGGATTTGAGATCGGTTAGGAAATTAAAACTGAACCAAAAGGTGGGACTAAATTACTGTTTTAAAATTATTTCCGGCTAGGCAACCACGGAAATGAGCTTACCGGTGGTGTTGATTTCGCCAGTCTGTGTACATCATTTATCCAGGTGATGTATTTCAACTGGATTACGGGCTTACTGTTGACGCGACTGATTGCAATGGTTTGGCAGAGAGCATAAACATTTGCAGCGTTCAAATAAATTTTAAAAATTATAGAAAAGACAACTGTGTGAACTGTTTTTGTTTTAACTTGCTCGAAATCAGCATTTTTGCAGCGTTGGATTGATAATACAAATAACAGGACGTCAATTATGTTACGGACTGTAGATCAGGAGCCGTTCAAGACACTACATTTTGAGCATCTTTCCAAAAAAGACTTACACAAGGGCCTTAAAATACATACTCCACAGGCCACGAGGGTTTAGTGGACTTCGAACTCCACAGCTCATATCAGGGTCAAACTCCACCTTTATACCTCTGTTCCAGGCCCTGTCAATTGCTTTGATGTGTTAAGGACCTCTCCATTCTTTATAGGCTTCTCTTCCTATAGGCGTGATCCGTCATCGATAGAGAGCGAATATTTTCCGAACACAACAGAACGCAAATAATGTTTGTGTTCAGTCTTCATACATGCCTAACTCGACAACCAATTTCTCTTTCAAGTATATTGGTCAAGTTATTTATTTTATACATGCAAAACAATATATTCAAAAACTGTGCGCGCTTTTATCTAATCCTTGAAACCAACTTCCATACCCTAAAGTACCAAGAGATGTTCTCTCTGTCGTCTGTATCTTTTCGATTGGCACGTCTGTTTGTCAAAGCTGTCTGAAAATTGGTTTCTAGAAATCTGTAAAATGATCATGATTTATAAATCAATGTATTTAAATTTTTATAGATAAAACACTGTTACCGTATAGTTGATTAAATACTTGCAAACTCGTCACTATTACTTACTTACTTATCAGGCGCTACAACCGCTTCGCGGTCTTGGCCTGCTGCAACAATCCTCGATACCGCTCACAGTCTAGCGCCGTCGTCTGCCAATCCATTATCCCGGCCGTTCTGGCGGACGCATCGACGCCATCACTCCATCTCAGTTTGGGCCTACCACGCCTCCTCTGTCCATGTGGACGACCTAAAAGGACTTTACGGGCTGGGTCGTCCGGTGCCATTCTCATGACATGACCAGCCCACCGGAGCCTGGCGAGCCTAATTCGCTGCACGATGGTGAGTTCACCGTACAGCTCGTAGAGCTCATCATTGTAGCGGCTGCTCCATTGTCCTTCCATACATACGGGGCCAAAAATCCTTCTGAGCATCTTCCTCTCGAACGCGGCTAAGAGGGTTTCGTCAGTTTAGGACAACTGAGTACTGGGACTATAAAGGTTCTGCAAAAACCACCATAATTATTGTTTTTGCCTCGTTGAGCTCCAACCCGAGGTTCAGTGCCGCATGCTCGATCCTTTGGTAAGCTTCTGCTACATAGGAGAGCCTCAAACTGACTGACTTATAGAAGATGGTCCCCGAAGTTTCCACCTCCGAGTCTCGGATGGCCCTCTCTAGCGCCAGATTGAATAGGAGGCAGGCAAGCCCGTCTCCCTGGCGCAGACCCTTGGTGGTAGCAAAGGGCCCTGAGAGTTTTGCATCCACCTTCACCCGGCATGTGATGTTGGTCATCGTCATACGTATAAGCCTGGTAAGCTTGGCCGGGATTCCAAATGAGCTCATTGCGTCGTATAGGTTTACCCTGGCTATGCTATCGTATGCGGCTTTAAAATCAATGAAGAGATGGTAGGAGTGTAGCTGCTGTTCCGCCATCTTCTCCAAGATTTGTCGCATGGTGAATATCTGGTCAGTGGTTGATTTTCCGTTTCGGAATCCTCTTTGATAGTTTCCAACTATCTCTTCAACGAATGGGACAAGTTTGCCTTGTATAACTAGGGAGAGAGTCTTGTAGGCGGTATTCAACACCGTAATACCCCTGTAGTTGCTGCACTCTAGCCTATCTCACTTCTTGTATATTATTATTTACCTATTTTTTACATAAATATAAGTCAATCGTAAATGGGTTAATTTAACATTTCTTTTTTGTTCGGATATCTTTCAAGTATGTACCTATATGTTATCAAAGTAAAGAATAATTTAAAATATATATTTTTTAAATATATTCCAAGTGTTTTTCATCCATCGTTTAACCGTTCTGTACATTACCACAAGTCTTCCAACAATAAATGACTACAAACAGTACTTAACCTCAAGTACCAACCGATAAACGACAACACCGATTGTTCACTCCACATTAGCGTACTAGTCAACATAAAACAATCGTGTTTATTTTCCACAAGATTAACAAACATCAGCCGGAAACAACACGAGTTCGACACGGGCAACATGTCGCACCAAAGGCACATTCAAGTACGCATCACAAATGAACCAGTTCGAGGTTTTTTTTCTGCACCTTCTTCGCCACCCAGCTGGTTCTGTTCAGTACTTCTGAAATCTCTTTTATCCCGCTGTCTCGACGGTGTGCAGCGGGCTTTCCCCACAGGACAATCTGTTCGCTTTCTAGCTTACTGAGGGGTTTTGCATGTGCGTGTTATTTTTTCACTGTTGAGATCACTGCAGGATGTGAGCGCCCTTTCTGTTTGATTGTTGGCAAATCGAAAGCAAGGGAGATAGGTACAAGTTACCCTTCGGTGTGCGACGGTTCGTAGCAAATGCTCTCCCTGTTTTTCTGTTGAAATTCACGAGTGTCACTCTAATTGCCCTCACGATAGTGTGATGATGATGATGTTAATGATGAAGAGACATCCAGCCGGGAGAGGGTGCGTAATGTTTGGTGTTTCGTTGTAATGGTACGTCCTTCGCTCGTCCTTTCCGGCGATAATTGTTGCTATCGATCGTTGTTAATTGTAGTTAGTGTTTTTATTTGCGCAAAATTCATCAAACATCCGTAATGATCATCATTACCATCATCATTGGCACCGTTGTCATTATGGTTATTAGCACCCTTCTGCTGTTCTGCGGTCTGCACAGAGACAAGCTGTCAGCTTCAAGGATGGAATTCACAGAACTGGGCATTGTTTTGATTTCCGAGAAATCAATTTAAACATTGCAATGTTGTGGCGCTCGAATCACACCATCAATCACAAATTAGAAAGGAATTTTCGGTATGTTTGTCGTGTGTGGTATGCGTTTGCTTAAGATGATGATCAACGTGTACCGATGCGCAGTGATGATGATTGATTTCCAAGAAAAAATGAATATCGGGATATATTGCATTTGCTTTACAACTTTGAAGCTTGAGCTTGAAACGACCGTTTTACAATTTTGTTTAACAATCATTATACAAACAATTAAACATATTTTTTTAGCATATTATTCTGATCCTAGAATCTCTATAATACATAGAAAAATAAATTAGATCAACGTTATTTTCACATAAATACTCTGGAAAATGTACAATAAAACAAGGCCAATTCTAAATATTGACTGGGTATGATTCAATATCCTTAACGTCAATTACATACCTCAAACATTGGACATGTCCTGAAGAGCATTTCAATCATGCCCTCATCAGCTCCTGCCGTACACGTTAATCCAACCGAATGTTTTAATTCCATCAGTCCATCTTATTATCGGCAAAAATTCAATTTCTCCATTTGCCATCGAGTTCCGTGTCCCAAATTGGGTGCGAATGGCTCTGGAAATAAATTGTGCACGCATCATCGCTGATGACCGTTAATTTCGGCCACGCGCCCTCGACCCAACTAGTCGAATTATCTTGTTCGTTTTGTTGTTTTTTTTTCCTTTACCGTTGAAGTATCCCTTCGCTTCGTAGTACTACCGTCGCACATGGGTGCCAGTGGAAAATTGACTTCCATTTCTGGGTGCTCTTAATCGAAAAGGTTCTGCAACAACTCGAATCCCCCGTTCGGCATACACCCTTTCGAGCGTACCTGTTTAAACGATTCTGCGACGGACGCAGCTCGAGCTGGTGGAACGATTTCAGTAATTTGATGTTAATTTTTCATCACGGGAAAAATCGTCATTAATACGCAGGATGTTCCATCTGCAGCAGGCCTGCAGGTGGGCAAAAACGGACCTCGATCAATCTTTATGACAATAAAAACAAAAAGCAAACAAACGGCACAAAGCTGGCCACACGTACAATTCGAGCTATGTACCACGCCCCAAAAAGAATAACAAAAACCGGACGCACGCAATCTCGGCACGGATTGGATTCGCGTCCGGTTCGGGACGATTTACCCGGGGCAGGATGGATGAACGAAAAAATCACTACCGCTGGCTCTGGTGAAACATCCGCCCCACGAATCCCACCCGGTTGTGGTTTCGCGGGTTTGCTTACGGCTGATATGGTAGCGTGCGCGTGGGTTCGCGGCTTTCGGACGACCTCACAAGGGAAGGAATATTCGTAATGGAAAGATAAAAATTGTGAAAAATTAATTTCCTATTTGCATGAATAAATAATGAAATTAATTATAATTCATATAACTTGCTTTACGGTGATGGTTCGCGGGATTAAAGTCGATCGAAAAGCCGACCTCGTAGTAATGTGTCGGCAGGAACAGGCAAATGGCGGTCGTGCTGGAGGATGTCCATCACTCGCACAGTCGGTTTGACTGTGGCTAATAGAAATCTAAAATCTAGGTTATCCTACACAGTCAAAAATGTAATGACATTCTTGGTTTGCAATTTCTCCCCAGATACCAGCTATTCGTACCATCCGGCCATCCACGATGAAAGTTTCGTTCGGCGGAAGCAAAGGCGCAATCGGACCACCTTCACACTGCAGCAGGTATGTCGAGGAGGGAATACGATTGCTCTCTTTATGTAATATAATTTCTTGATATAACTATTTGCTTTACAATCTCTCCAACAGCTAGAGGAGCTGGAAACAGCCTTTGC
Organism: Anopheles maculatus; assembly: GCA_002091835.1. Classification (NCBI taxonomy): domain Eukaryota; kingdom Metazoa; phylum Arthropoda; class Insecta; order Diptera; family Culicidae; genus Anopheles; species Anopheles maculatus. The sequence continues at coordinate 114,330 of KZ061972.1, forward strand.
ACAAACCCACTACCCCGATGTGTTCACCAGAGAGGATCTTGCGATGAAGATCAATCTTACCGAAGCAAGGGTACAGGTAAGATCGCTAAATGTTCAATTGAACTTAGAATACGCTCTAATACAAGGGTAGTCGTCTACAAATTGTTTGAGAATTCAAAAAGAGTATAAATTAACATTGTTAAGTGATGCAAATAAAACGCCAAAAGATAACTCTGCGGATCGAATTTTGCTAGCATCTTATACCCAAGAAACATTCTTTGAATATATGATTATAGTCCACTAAGTGGATAATCCGTTGCAAATAGCTATATCCTCACACATGGCTAAAGTCAAAATAAATGTACACAAAGTCCTATAACTCTCTCGAGCTCTGAACGATCAGCTGATTCTCCGTTTTGATTAAAGAATGGTTAGATAAGTTCTTCGCGTTGCCAGGCATGCGTGGGATCGATATGATTCATTCTGAATGTTTGACGCACAAACGACGTCGCCTAAGACTTCGATTTGTACAGGATATTCACCGACGAATGCTCATAAACCTAGATTCAAGCTGCAGATACTTTTGACGAGTTCTTACTACAGCTAATAAGTGGCCAGAGGTCTTTCGATCAATAAAAATTAAAGTCTTTCTTTTCCAGTTTTTTCTTAATCTATTCTTGCCGGTGGGATTTGATGCAACGAAGAAAAAAGTAAAACATCTCCAAACGAATGAAATTACCTCAAATTTGTGGCAGCTTGTTTGGTTAAGTAGAGCTTGTCTCAACCTTTGCTTCACAGTACACACATGCACACACACTCACTAACCCACCCACCAACAGACGAACTATCAACGTTCGCTTTTTTCCCAGCCTTCCGGATGCTGGTCGCGATGCTACCGGTGATACTGACGAGGAAAGATGTTGTGCAATGCGGGCAGTGTGCATACGTTAGTGCCGTCCGCTCTGGAACACCCAAAACCCGGAGATCTTCTTCGTCTCGGTAATTCACTTTGTGTGCGTCACCGTCAAGTTCATAGCCGTTGACAGGTCGCTTTTTGGAAGGTGTGGGGTTTGCATCGGTATTTCCGGTTGCTAGTCGACATTCATCTCACTTGGCATTGCCGGTGCCGGTGGAGAAAAAGTCGAAAGAAAAGATCCTCGCTGGCAAAAAGCTGGAAAGCGAGATGGTAAAACATACGCTAAACCCAGAGGAGTCTTGCCGCACGGTGCTCCAAGGGGATAAACGGACCATCGGTATGCGAGAATGGTTATGGAAGTTGGGTACGTTCACGGGGAAAGCATAGCGAACAGCGAATATGTGAATATGGTGCCGTATTTGCTGCTGAGGGTAATTTTTTGTGGTTGAGGGATTTTTTTTTGTTGGTACGCTGTGTCCCTACGGTGCGGATTTTGATGACAGGTGCTGTACTTGACTCCGTTACCAGAGCATGTTGAAATTTACAAGCTGTACGGGAAGATGAAGCTCTGGGCAACGTTTTCCTCTCTGTGGGACTTAACCATAGTACTAGCAAACAATCTGTAGCAGCGAGGAACAGCACACGAGTGCTACGAGTTGGCGATCTCTGACAGGTACCACCGTCCGGCTGCTCGGTGCTGGACGATTCGGTAAAATTTAATATTGCCTCGTAAATCCCTTAATCCGATAATGTGATGTCGATGCTGCAAAGGTTAGGTTAGTTTGGTCCGCTCGCTGGTCCCGTTTGTTGGACTAACTTCTGTACGGAAGCTGCGGTTCTTCTCCTTTTTGTACTTACGTCACATCTGGCCCGGGCGGACAACACCGGCCAAGGTGCGGTACTACTTTCACATCCCGACGGTACGGGTTCCATGTGTGAACCATGCGAAACCTAAACCAAATTACTTCCCGCTGGTGAATGGTGTGGTGTCTGTTTTTTCACTCATTCTCCCTAGCGCTGGGTCCTTCTTTTGCCCTGTTTTTCCAACCATGTCGGTTTGCATGGGTGGTGAGATTAAAGTTTAGCATCCCGCACTCATATGTGCGACGAGGTCAACCCGATTATGGCGCTCTCCAGGATTGTGGAACCCGGATTGTGGTCGGTGTTTTAGGTAGACTCCACTTTTGCCGCATTAGTGAGTTGCAATCAGGGACCGCTGGGTGCAATGGTTGGAGGATGGAAAGTGTGACACAGGTTCGGTTGTTTGAACTAGATAATGTGTTTTTGAAGGTTAGATTAACTGTCACTGAACAACAAAACATGATAGACTTAACCCTATTACAATGGTGAAAATTGCTTTAGCTGTGCGAAGATATTATATTAAAGAGTAATACAACAGCAAAAACCTGCAGATATGTTTGAAGTTTTCTCAAATTATTTTTCGGATTTTCATAATCAATACCACACAAAAACTCAAAGAGTTAAAAAAATAGTGATTAATTAAAAACATTAAAACACAACAACTTTGTCTTTATCATAGAAAAGTATAGATCCAATTAATTTTACAATTTTCTAGCTAATTTTTTAGACATCATTATTCTAAAACTTCGGTAAAATATTTATGTAAAACACAAATTATTTTAGACAAATATTGTTCAAGTAAAATTTCAAGTAAATTTCAAGTAAATCATGCTTTCAAACGTTTTTCGCCCTCTGTCTGCTCTGAGCATTTTACGCATAGAACATATTTCTGTTTGTATTTTAATTTATAAGAAGAAAATGTAAACTCCGCTATAATCTGTTACCAATATTACATTTATTTTGTAGCCTCATATCATAATTTTGTGTACTTGCTAATTGTTAATATGTATGCTAGCATAAGTTAGCACAAACTTTTTAATTTCAAGTGATTTTACGCAGGTTTTGTTCTGAAACTTTCCTGCATTGTATTAACCCAGAAACTAGATAAATAAGATGATTCAATTTTATTTATTCTTATACAACTTATATTCCTGGTCTGGCTCCACTAACTCGTATGGTCAGGTGGTTTAATTCTTTATCAGAGTATTTCATTGCATTGCGCATTTAAAAAATATATTTTATTTTATTTATTTATTTTATTTTCCATTATGACGGCTTGACGCCGTAGTGTCACCACCGCGTGTGATGATGAAATATAATTCTTTAAAGTAACAAGGCATTTCCTCCTTGTTATTTGCCTTATCCCGGACATGCTCGGTTGTGGTCGAGTGAAGGTGGGTTGAAGTCCATTTTTATTGTTGTTGTTGTAGTATGGTTGTAGGGTAGGCATAGGCCGGATCAATAGTCCGGATCATCGGAAGATGAGCCTCATGTAGGGGAGATCCCTGGTTGCCAGCACCTCTCTAATCTCTGTGCCCGTTTGTCTGCCGATGCGCTCGACTGCGCCCATCAAGGAGGGTCTAGCGGTTTCGTACTCCACGCAGGACCACAGAAGGTGATCCACATCGTGGAATCCGTCACCGCAGCTACACGCTTTCGTCTGAGCCAGAGTTATACGCTGTAGATGAGCATTCAAAGCGCAATGATTCGATATCAGTCGAGACATCATCCGTATGAACGCCCGATCTATAGAGAGCCCATCGAACCAAGGCCGCAAGGACACTTGTGGAGAGATCATGAAAAGGAAACGCCCGAGTTCATCCGCCTCCCACATGCTCTGCCAGCGCGACAGGAAAAGTTGCTGCGGAAAACGAAGGAACTCATGGGCCGAGATCGGTCGGTCGTAAAATGCGCCTTCTGTAGCGCCTGTTTTGGCTAGTAAGTCTGCCTTCTCATTACCGGGAATTCCACAATGAGCAGGGACCCAAATTAGCGATATCCTAAACGCCTTGTTGACCATTGAGCCAAGCAGTTCTATGATTTTTATGATCAGGAAATCCTGACTCTTAACGGCCTTGTGGGATCTCAGTGCTTCGATAGCGCTAAGGCTAAGTAAAAATGAAGTACTGATCCGAAGGTCTCGCTGCTATCAAACATAGTGCGTAAAAGATTGCGGCTAGCTCTGCGGTGTAAACACTGCATGGCTGTCGCAATTTGAAAAACGCTTCGGTGAACTCGCTAAAAACACCGAAGCCTGTGCCCACCTCGGAGGATGATCCGTCAGTGTAATAACTACTGGCTTAAAAAATTTATTTATTTATTTATTTAACCATTATTACGACATGGTGCCGTATTGTCCTTAAAAAATTTATAATAAAATATAAATTAGACCTTGTTTTAATCCACAATATCCTTAAAGGACGGACATACAGCCATTACTTAATCCACAATATTTAATACTGTATTGGGTTTCAATTAATCTTCTTCTTCTCTGGCACTACAACCTCTGTAGGTCTTGGCCTGCTAGCAATTGCTAGCTTTCTGTGACTTAGTTATACCCGTAGCTGGATAGTCAGTCCTGCGTACGGGGAGGCGGTCCGCCGGGATTCGAACCCCGGTCCTGCCGTGTGAAGACCGGCGCCGCTATCGGATACACCACCGGGTCGCCCCATTAATAGTTGACCGGGTTTCAATTAATAGTATTAGAAATTACTTATATTAAACAATTGTCGTTAAGTTACTGATTTTATTATACAGAAAATATTCAGAGCTTAACTATTATAGAAACTTGTAATTTATATACACATTTCATATACTTTTAATTCAAACAAACTCAAAAGCGATGACAAATTGAAATATAGAAATACATCTCATATCTCGTATAACAAAATTTATGCATCCCTTCACAACTCAATCAAAGCGTTCAGCCTACCTTCCGTGTGCCGACAGACTGCAGCAGCAGGATTTTTGAATTTTTAATCATTCCAAAGGGTCAAACGAAGTGAGCGTGTTCCTTTTTTGCACTCGGTGCGCATACATACCTGACACGGCTACCCATCTGTCAGGCTACCTAAACTTAACACCTTTGCTGCTGTTAAATGAAGGCAAGGGAAAGAAAAAACGTTGCCACGACAAAAAAACATGAAAACCCTTCTGCTTCTTATACAAATCTCACAGCACGACTACTTCAAGTGCGCCGTTTCCTTTACTCCGGGCGACAACATTTTCATTTACAATTCATTTACGCTACCATGAGTGAGTTTTCCCTTTTGCTGTTTATTTAATTTTCTTCCCAAACGTGGCACAAGGTACCGGGAGGTTTTCCATCTTTCCATCGTTCGTTCGGTTGGTGCATTTGGACATTTTGTCCTTTGTTCTTCGGACAAGATGGACATGACATTTTTTTTTTCACCAAACGCTTTGTAGTTCCCGTACCAGCCGTCCCGTGGAACAAGTGAAAAAGGCTTCATCCTACGGTTCCGGTTCATACCCTAGCATAAAGCACTTAAAATATCACTCCGCACAAGGAGAAGAACTCAAGTAGCAGAAACCCTCCGTCGCCCTTCCCTCCAGCCCTTCGGGGGGTTGTTTTACTTCGCCAAATGTGAGAAGACGGAAAGTTCACTTCATTTTCTGATTTGCGACAGAACCCGGCACCAAAGATTCGAGGCAACCTTCCTGCGCCATAGGCAGCCTCTGATGAGAAGTAAACTTTGTGCAAATATAATTAAGCAACAATTGAAGAAACAATGGCGACGGTGACGACGACGAGCACAGCCTAGAGTGCCGAAGCACCCTAATAGACCTCCGAGGCGTAACGACCGTGACAGTGTGCGAACGCGCGTGCAGAAAAGCGTTGAAGTAATTAAAGCTTAAGGTAAACATCAATCAGAGTTTCCGTTGTTTTGGGACAACCAAACCGGAATGCGCCGACAAGGCTGCATACCCAGACGGGGACATCCTTGGTGCCGTATGTGGCAGTGTGTGTTATACGATTACTAATCTTAAATTAATCAGATGTGTAGCGCAACGGTGAAGGAGTTCCACTTTCACGGCTCAACAACTTTGCACAATGCTGCTAATGATGGAAGTAACCGATTGTACCAGCTGGATAAGAGAGATGGTGGAAATATTGTTTTAGCTTTATTTGACAAAGACTTGACAATTTTTTTGTAATATGGTTCATGCAATTAAGAGTCTATTTACTTTATCATACGATAATAATTGATTATTTGAAGCTTGTTTGGTTGCGTGAATCATAAATTTAATATTGCGTTTACCCTTCGCAAACAGTATTACACTTTTTCATAATCTTGGAATATATTTTTTCAATTTTTATCAACATTTAGAGAATAAAAAGGTTCTCAAAATATGAAAAAAATCCTCTCAATCCCATTTTTTCCTAACGAGCAACAGACAAATGCTTCAGGATCTCTTGGGATATTTCCACTTGCGCCGGTGTCAAGTTACAAATTGAGCACCGAGAATAAGTTTCGGTGCTCTGGGAAAGCGAAAAAACTAGGCCAATCTCTAACACCAGGAAGTAATACCATCTTTGGTGGGTAGTTGCTTCGAGGCATCGAAGTCGTCCTACCGTGTGCAGTTCCGACACGTGTCCGAACATTGTCACAATCCTAATTCGATTACGCGTTGAAGCGATTGTAAAGGTGGTTGATTTTTTACTAGCGATCTCTAGAAGCAAGAATTCCACTTGACGTGAAAACGGTTACGCAATTTATGACGGGTTATCATGCGTATCAGTGTCTCCAGCCAGAAGGATCCTATTTCAAAACCACGTCGGATCGTTCGGTGGGAAAAGTGAACTCCATATCGACTTTTTTGGGCAAAAAAAGTGGAAGAAAAATGTTCGCAAATTTGATATAAATGACATTTTGGGCGTGGAAATTCGAGAAAGAAGAGAAATGAAATTTTTATTTGACAGCTACACGTTTTATTGCGTAAAGTGGCTTAAAGTGACGGCAGCATGCTGCATCTTACGGCAACTTACTCCTTGACCGATACGGGGCACGAAATTGACAGCTCTCGCGTTTGTGTGTTTGTGTTTAAAGTAATTGTCTTTATTCTTTTCGTTAAAGCTAGGAGTTCTTTTACTGTTATATAAATCTTCTTGAAGCATTTAAAATTCAATTATCAAAGATCTGTGACATGCATTTGGTTCTAATACACAGCAGAACATCAATACAGAACACCCAACATCGCTCGAGTACCTACATTATCATCTCGTTACCGACAAACTGTGACAAAAATTGGCAAATTGTGCTTCGTTTATGAATTTCTCCCCCATCAAAACCAGCTTATCCGGAACAATTGAATTATCATCTGTAGCATCTTACGTACACATCTCTCTACATCTATGCAGAAACCGCGCCAAGTCGCCAAGTGCGAGATGTGGCATCAGCTTAAGGAATAATTATTATGTATTACTCGATTATTATTTTCATTAGCCTTCTTGGTACGGAACTCGTCCCGCTCGTGCGGGACGAGCGCCGGCATAAGACAGCACATAGCTTGTAGGGGAAGAACTGGGCTGTGGTCTAACGGATGCCAGCTCTTGATTGCTGATTGTAAGTAATAATAGTTATTATTTTCGATTAAGTCCGGTAATGCCCGAAACTGTCGACACCCGACAAATTGGCTCGAAGTACTTCAAATCTACTGTAGCAGTAGGGTCGTGCGCGAGGACATTCGCTTTCCGATTGCTAGTGTGCGTATACAATAGGATTATCGTTTTGATGATTCTGGACGACATCATTCGAAGGGGTATCACCATCACGGTCGCCTTCCGTGAGGGTGCATCCTTCGATGTGAGGACGTTCGTGGTCACTGGTACGCACACGCAAGGACGCAAGGAAAAAAAGGGTTCAAATCGGGAAAAGTGCACATGTGTGATGCCATGATCCTGCATCCCTTCGGGTTTGCCCTGAAGGATTGACGGGTGATTCGATGGTGAGCCTTCTCTCGTTCGCGGTTTAGTTAGCTGGTGAGCTAAACAGGTTGAGAGCATTACACGAAGGGTTGGTTTCGGGCGGGTCACGCCATCAGGACGCTTCTTTACAAAAGGGGTTGAAATCCACATAATCTGTTTATACACCTATTACGGCTCGGTGCTTCTGTAAAGCACACTTCTCGCAAGACGATCGGGACCCTTTCACCCGTGATGTTAAACTTCTGCGTGAGTGTTCAGAGTACTGTATGGTGTTTTTTTTCTTATTGTCTAGCATTTACCTAGTTTCTAACCTAGGTTTAAAAAACAAACTCTCCCTATTCTACTGGTGTTTTGTGATATTGACTTGAGAACACATTTGTTATTTTCTGGCAGTCAACCGTCACGATTTGCATTGATGGATTTTTTGGTTAGCGTTGTGGTTTCCGGCGAAAATATGTTTCCTCATGCTGGAAAGTTATTGTACGGAGAGTAAGATAAAAATGTAATCCTTTATAAAAACGCAATTTTAGCAGTTTTTTTTGTTTACTTTTACCGTACCTGTTGTTCTTTTGATATAAGTGCTTACAAGGATCTAAAAATAATTTTTATAATGTTTAAAAACTCGTGTTCTAAAAACATCAATAAGATTTCTTAAGTAGCAATACGGCCAGGTCATTCCATAGAGTAAAAGGGCTTATTAGGCAATATGATTGTTTTGAAAAGGTTTATGAATTTCAAACATACAAATTACTGAAGCAGACCTTAAAGAATATAGAAATAAGCTTTTACAATATATAAAAAACTAACGAATATTTGCTTAAACACTACTCGTGATAATACTGTGCATTTTTTCAAATAAATATCCTCGTAGAACAAGTAGAGCCTTATTGAAATTTTAATTCCTTAAATATATTGGAAAATACAAAACTGCCACGATATATTTAAAAACTGTTTCATTTAAAATAAATAAAGACACTCAACGAACACATTATTTAAAAAAATGAGTACATAAGTAATATTTGCCTATAAATATGTGGAAGGAAAGATATAAAGAAATCAAAACATACACAAGAAAACTAAAATATAGTAAAATAATTGGTCATAATATAGTATAACATAATTAAAAAGAGAACAAATATTGTCTTATTGTTAAATAAACTGTATAATAGTTCCATTACAATTAAAATGTATTTCAAATAGTTTTATATTTTCATTTTGTTACACAAATTATGATGCTTCAGAATAAAATAATTCATTCAACACAGTCACGCTACCCTGCTAGGTGGATAGAACACTTTCTCCTACGGTTATTGTAACAGTTGCATTCTATTTAAACTAGCTTTCCAACTCTACCATTAAAGACCAACCAAACACAAAAACTCGAATCATCACCCACAGCCAGCAGGAAAAGCCGCTTCAAATCCGACCCAACGATAGGGTGAACCAGCAAACGTACCAAAATGTGCAATCTAGTCTGAAGAATTAGTTGGATCAAGTGCATTATTACGGTCTTTGATCCTACCCAGTGCTGGGTGGTTATTTTGTTTTTCGTCGGCCGGTTTTTGCCTTCCATTCTTTTCGCTTCCCTCTTCCGCTGAATGGAAAACTACCGTTTCTCATCGCTCCGGATTACGGGCTCGTTAAGGGACTCGTTGATGGGTGATTGAATTAGACACTATTTATTATCGTTTGTCGATGGGATTGCGTTTTTGTTTCCGTGTTCCCTTTTTTTTGTGCAGTGGCGAACCCATCGATCCATGGGCATGAAAATCCGAAAATCCACTTCAATGAAAATTCCACCAAGAAAAAGAGAGCGCACAAACAGCTCCAACAAACAAAAAGCGCCAACAGAAAAATCCACTTCCAAATTGTTATTGATGATTCGTGCTAAGGCTAAACGGAACCGCACACCCGAAAATCCCTTGTTTGATTATTGAGCAGCGTGAGAAGAAGGGGCCCGCGCGAATCACCATTCGCCTTGCCCTCCGGCTGACGCTAGCTCGTTGTTTTGACGCTAATCCCGTGGATGAGGAAGATTCATTTTTCATGGGCGAAAATAATGCGAAATTAAGTTGAAAGAAATGTAATATCTTGTGCCGTGCGCCCGGTACGCTGACGGTTGATCGAATTTTTCGTTATGCAAATCCACCTCAGCTTTTCCCCATCGGGAAAGCTCCTTTTACTGCTGTCCCATCAGATCGCTCAAGATGGAAATTGAAATTTCCACCAATGGGAAACGGGACCGGTTACAACAATTAATGTTGCAACAATAAATTTGCCGCTGGAAAACACAATTAACGGGCGTGGTGGAGCAAGGCATTGAGAAATTGAATTCTTAATTATAATTTCGCCAAAGTTTCGCCAAACAGATTCGTCGATCTCGGTGGGCGCGAAGAATGGTGAGAAGAGTGTGCGAAGCAGCAGGAGGAGGTTCCGTAATGAAATCGTTTCTCGTTTCTGGGGAATAATAATGTTCTTCCAAACGAAATGGAAGCTACCAGTTACGTGGGTGTGTGTGTGTGTGTGTGTGTGTGTGTGTTGGTGTAGGTGTATGTGTGGCGAAATTTGGCTCACTTGGCTTTTTCACTGAACCGTAGTTCTTGGTTGGTGTGATGGTGCTGGTGGGATGATGATAAGTTTTCCACGACGAAACCGACCCAAACCGGGGGCCTGTTGTCTAATAAAAGGTACGGTAGAAGCAACATTCATAACTACATTAATCCTATCCCTTTTGGAGTTGGAATGGGAAATTATTATCATTGTACAAATTAGGACCACCAGGGGATTTGCGGCAATGTGATTCATTCGAATCATTTCATACGAAACTGTACACTGTGTACCAAGTGCTGAAGAAACTTTTGTTGAGAGAGCGATTTTTAAAGTCTTATCTGCTAGAGTGACATTATATAAGTATCTCAAATTAAATTATGTGTTTTTTATTATTTTTTAAAATGTTAGAGTTACTAAATATTGAACAAAAAGTTTTATATTTTTGGATGTAAATTTGTAGAATATATGCACAAATATTGTTTTTGTGTTCAATTTTGTAATATTAGAATTATTCTATTATCGCTCAAATATCTCCATTACAGTCCATTACAGACTGTAACCAATTACAGTCATTTCCGTAATAAACTATCTAAACATATTTGCTTATCATCTTAAACTTCATCAAATTTTTTTTATCATTTTCTATAAAGAAATAGCTCGTACAACTCACGCCACTATACATTCAAAGTGCACTAAAATTTCTCCAAACACTTCTTGATAAATAGAGTCGAAAGTGGATCTTGACACACACGATATAGAACCATTCTGTGCGCCATGATGGTTCCCGGATAGGGAGGAAAATTTCATTTTATTGCTCTCCATTAGCTCCAGAAAGAAACAGCCCGATTGTATCCTTGCGCAAGACGAATGTGATTGCACCGAGCAAACGAAAGCAACTACACCAATGTGTGTGTGTGTATGTGCATTGGGTGGGACAAACGAAGAAAATATAAAATTCATCCCCACTATCAGGATAAGTTTTGGCATTTGTTTTGCTGGCTTGTGGCTCTCGAACGTCCCAAACACAAAAGAAAGGAAGAGAAAAAAGAAAAACACACAACAATACACGCTCACAACCACCATCCTAAGACAAACGCCTTAAGGCGCATGTGCGGCGAAACAAAATGGAGAACCGCCACACCAACACCGACACATACGCGTTCCGGAGGAATGGATTTTTAAGGAATCCTCCCGAGAAGGGAATTCTTATGCAGCTCAACAGTGGCTTCTTCACTTGCTCCAGGTCCCGGAAAGACCCGCCAGGAGTGAAACGTAATTTGGCTACCTTCCTTCCCGTGGTACGAGCAAAGATCCTCCTCCCCCCACATAAAGCGAGCAACCGTCGAACGGCCAGTGAATGTGTGTATAACATTTCGAATTCAATCAGCCAATTTCGTTCACTTATTGCACGTTTTGGCTCGAGTTGGCTTCGCTCGATCGCTCGGTGCGGCTTCACGGTGCTCCCGGTGCTGCCGCGCCCGAGTCCTTCGTAGGGCTTCATTTAGGACCAAAAGTGAATTTGGTTCGTCGGCAGAAAGCCGGCAGCCCAGCCCGGAAGTTGAGGAATTCAATTTGGTTCGTTATTTAAGCTTCTGATTTGGTAAAGAGAGCAAACGAATCAAAAGTAGGGACGAGCAAGAGCGTACATTGGATTTCGGTTCGACTGCTTAGGATAAAGTTGATCAGCGGAAAGAAGGGCAGAAGAAGTCGTCGTCCAAAGCCTGCCAAACTCTTCACTAACAAGATATATGCTCACAAGACATAACACACAGGCGCCACAACTCTTCTACCGACGAGTTTTGGGGCTGGAAGAAAAAAAAACACGGAGCATCCAATTTGGCAACAAATCTAATTCCAATTCCGGCGTGTGCTCTCGGGTCTCTTGATTGCAGGTCTGGTTCCAGAACCGGCGGGCCAAATGGCGCAAAGCGGAGCGGCTGAAGGAGGAACAGCGCAAACGGGGTGGTAGCGGTGGGACCGACGGGACCGACTCACAGCTGATGGGCGACAAGGTAAGACGGTGGTGTTGGTGCGTTGGGCTGGACTGGGGTGGTCTTCTTTTGCAGTTTCCGGTGTCGATGGAACTCTCGATAGAGTTTGACTGGCTGACGGAAGTCTTGCGTATGAATAAAGCATAAATGTGTATGTTTGGTTTTTATGTTTGGTCTATTTCCTTCAGCTCGATACGGACAGCCGAGACTCGAGCCCAGATATTACCGGCGATGCGGACGATGATGATATGCGGAGCTCCAGTGTGCCCCCGATGAGTCCTCGGGTTGATTCGGAACCGGAGCGGCCCGGTTCGTCGACGCAGCTCAACTCGGCCCATTCACTGTCGCAATCCGCTTCCAACAGTGCCGGAACGCCGTCGCCAGGTTTGAAGTGAGTTTACGGCTGTACTTTGCGGCATGTGATGATAGACAGCTGTTTCCAGCATAATAATACTTGTTCTATTAGAAAAGAAGGAAATTGAGTATCCATTTGTTTGCCTAAATTACGCCGTAGATAGTCTAAAGCGTAATTAATAAAAAGAACAGAGTTTTGTTGAGCAACAACATCAAAGTATCTGCTACGTAGGATAGGTCCTAATGGGATTTAGAGTAAGATCATCAGAGAACTCCAAAATCAAGATCACAATTCTTTATAATTTCTTCTTTAAAGCAATCTTCTCTCTCTCTCTCTGGTAGGATCATTTCAATGATTATAATAAAATAAAATAATTTTTCACATCACTGTACATAATTTTATAATCAGTATTTCATAAGTAATTATTAATTTTATGTTTCCAATTGATGTACTTTTGGCCCTAGAAAATGTATTAATTGTACCTAAATTCTAATATTTATGTATTTCTAATTTATTTCTTTTTTCAACGCTAGCTTCGTAGGCTTGTTTTGTCTTATAATCCCTTAAAAGTATGCAATCACTATACACATATTATTGTTTTATATCACATATTTGTATAAGATGGTTAATGGCTTTTAAAGTCGAGTCATTTAAGCCTAATTTTACATACCTTTAGGCGCATTACACTAATATACAATTCCGTTAGTTAGATTCTTTTACGAACAAGTATTTACCAGAAATAAATAAAAAAAAGTTAATGATAATGGCACAGTTACTTTTTCTTTTTTAAATAATCTCTTATTTCCTTTGTAGATTCGCTCAATATTCTGTGCCAAGCCCTGCCCCATCCGCCTCGGCAGACTCACCGATCGAGGTCGGTGGTCCAATCTCTCTCACGACCACATCCCGCACCCCACCGAATGATTCGCCTAATCAGACTGCAAACTCCATCGGTGGTCTGTCTTCTGTCACCACGACACCCAGCTTCAGCAGTCACATATTTGGCAGCTTCGCTGAAAGGTAGGAATATAATTTTAAAATTTCTCAATTTTGAACTGCACTAAATGAGTTTCACCACAAATTTTATGAAATGTTATTATTAAGTAACGAAGTAAAACACATTGTCCATTGGTAATCATGCGTAATGAAGATTCTAAGCTAAATTTTCTCATGAAATTCGTCTTCTCAATTTACCATGATCAAAAAAGCCTAAATGATTGCTAAACAAACTGCATAATGCCTCAGAAGGTAAACCCTGGTAGATATAATAGACAAAAAAAAATCATGAGAAAATATTTCTCTCTACACGTTACTCTCAATACCCGCCTTTTGCAAAGATTTTGTTTGTTTGTTGAACCGTTTTGTTTTGCCATAATACACTCTTTTGTTCGCCGCCCCAACAATAAAGGCTCATGCGTTTATCGAATATGCCGTTTAATGTGGCACGTGCCGGTTAGGCGAAGAGCTGTCAGGTTGGTTGGTTGTAAATCTTTTTCCAACACACCCGATCCAGTGGCTCTATGCAAAACAGATCGGATAATTAAGACATCGTCATCAGCATCATCAACAACACACTGCTCACTGTATGGTTTTGCACACTTTGAGAGCTAAAATACGTTACGACACGCGTAATTAAGCTACAGACTCTCTTATCCCGGGGACCCGCCTTCCGGTTCCGGTAGCAGTACCAGTGTGAGTGTACTGCTTTCCCGCGTACATCCGTACATGACGCATACGACGGCCCCCTATTCTAATGCAATTAAAGATATTCGCGCAACCGTGGCACGTGTGACGCTGCTTAAAAATGCTGATGCTGCTCGGCGTCGGAAGTCACCTCCTGCAATCAACCGGCCGGGAGTTCACTTTCCTTCGCTCGGTTATCCTGCACCGACCCAGATAGGGTGAAAAACAATATACCGCACGCCATGGGAGATGGGCATAACATTTGCCAAATATTGTCGTTAATTGTCCTGCACCGCACTCGTTCTCGGCGGGACTAAACAAGATGCTTGACATCGCACAACTGCACCCCGAGGACGCCGTTGTTCCGGTGACATTTAGACGATCCTTAGGTCAGACAGTGTCAGTACGAAGTGGAGGGGACAAAAAAACGAATCCAAAAGCGAAGGACAACAACACCGAGCAGGGATCAAAGGAATCCTCTGTGAACCCGTGGTGACGTTTGACTTTGACACATTAAAGGATCGGCTACGAGACTAGTCGAATCTTTTGTTGTTCTACCCTATTTAATATGACGCAAACTTGGTTACGTCAATGGTTTTTTTTAAATATAAAATATAAACTAAAGCATAATTTTATTTTACAAATTATTTGTTTCCCATTGTTGAAATCGTCTTATACAGAGACTGCAGAAAGTGAACACATTACCATTTTTCCTTTTTATAAACGATTAAAAAAACTGTAAGAAATCCATCACAAAGACAGGAAAACATAACGCTAACGCCTCACGAACGCATCCATCCGCCTGATACCCTGAATCGGACCCAACCAGAACGACGGCTTCAAGGCTTGCCGCCAAAACAATTATTTACCTTTTCTGAAAAGCAATTTTCCGCAAATTTAATTTCCCCATACACCGAGCAATTAGGGCATAAAATATTGGGCAAATAGGTTTAAAGAACGGAACGGAGCCGTGGTTCCAGGTGGGCAGAAGGACAGGACAACGGAGGTTCGGGAAGTCATGAATGTTTGGGTGGTGAGATAAATAAAACTCGAATGGAAAAGTCGAAACGCACGGCGTCCGTACACGGAGTCGACACAGGTTTGGACGATGCTGAGTGGCCTACCGCCATAAGCTCTGTTACGCTCGACATATGTGTTTTCCTGGCTGTTCAAGCATCACAGAGAACGAGAGCGAACGAACAAAGTGGGAGAGTATTGGGAGGAAAATTTGACAGCAATCCTCGGTGGGAAACTCAATTCAGCAGAAATTTTCCTACTCCCATCGGCAGACGGTAAGGCGCCCTTAGGAGACGTTTCGACGCTGGCTCGTACGCTCTACTCCCACTCTTCTTGTTCCGAAGCACGAGAAGAAGAGATGAAAGTAAATAAATTGTACCAATATTAACTTTGGAGATCGAGCGCATCGAGCAGCCTGAAACGGCTACCGAGTGGCTGTGTGTACCGTGCAACTCGAACAGGAATTGTTCTGTAAGGTGCAGCAATTGAGTGCCCGAGAACAATAGCGTTTACTTTTCTAACTAATATGCTGTAAAGTTGGTATGTTCGAAGGAGTTTTTGAATGCATACTACAGATTATTTAATTTAGTACAGAGTTTTTAAAAATTATGCTATAATCACAAACAATTCTTTATGAAAAGTACGGCTCACTGCCGCCATAATGGTACTTAAACAAATAAATAACAACTCTTTATGATCCCTTCGATAAACTTTTCATAATCCAATACAATTCTTTCGAAGCAGCAATTGATCTGCAGCTGAATGAAACAAACAAAAAAATTACACAAAAGGTTAAAACTCTTCGTCGTACTTGCTGGAATTCAATTTGCCAATAAGGCAAATAACCGACGCCAATAACGATGCTCTTCATTTTATTATGTTTTCCCAAAACTCGTGACCTAATCCTTTTCGAGTGCCCGGGAGCTTTTAAAAAAGTTTCCTTCTCGGACCGCAGCAGCGTGCTGATATCGATTGAATCCTTGCCCGGTGCTTCTGGGAAACCTTTCAGAGCACTCGTAGGTCACACTCGTGGGAGGCGGTCGGTCGGCGGAAACAGTTGAAGCCGAGCGCAATTTGATTTAAGTAGATTTTGACAAGCGTAACGCAATATTCCTTTCCCCCGGTGGGTTCAATATTATTCCCCGCACCGGATTTCCCATTTTCCCTTTGTCCAGCTGGAGAAGTATTTTCCCATCGGATGGTGAACGATTCGTTTGCTTTGCCAGTGTCAAGAAACTTTTGCATTTTCATATTTTGTCCACTTTTTTCTACTTTATGTTTTGCACTCTTTTTTGTTACACAATTCGAAAGGAAGACCGTTCGGAGGAATAACTTATGGAACACGAATGATATGGAAAGAAAGAGAACATGTCTGATAGAGCCGGGTTTTAAACTTTCATAAAATTCTGCTCAAGCACACCACGAACGAGTGAGCTTCGCCTGGCCATCGTACATTTGAAATTGTCTCTCTCTCTCATTTCTGCGCCAGACCATTGCTCGCTAACCATTCATCCGATTTCCACCCGAATGCTAATGTCTGCAGGGATTGAGAAGGAGAGGTTTGTGGTGGAACGAAAAATAAGATTATTTTCCCCATTTTCTTCCTTTCTCCGGATGACATTCTTTAAGGTCAAAGACTCTATCACGAGTCTACAAGCAGATGAGTCTTTGCGCTAGCGAGAACAAAAGATTCCGTAACACTTATGCCATCTTATGTTTTAGAAATATAATATTTTGCAAGTCGGTTTGGACGAGAAATCCAATCAAATTACTCGAGAAATAAATCATTCTTAATAGCAATACAATTGGTTGTTTAATGATGTTATCTCAATCCTTCTCATAGATGGGAAATAAAACTGTGTACATGGTTTCAAACAGTATGATAAGTGAAATGTCGCATCGAAAAAAAAGGAAACATTTCCGTTCCAAAAAAAACAATCCAATTCAGCAATACGGTTAAGGTTTTGCGTTCTTATGTGTCTTGTCTTCGTGGCCACTCTTTACCTACCAGTTCTTGCACAATAGCACCAGAAATCAGGAAGCACAGTTTGGATCGTTGAAAAGAAAACCCTCGCAAAAGACAGAAACAAGACCGACCAATCCTAATGACATCAGCACTTCTGCAAGAGGATGCAATGATAGTCGTTCCCCTATTTTGCAGATGGACGGTGTTGATTTCGCTTAATTTTCCACTCACATCCCGGTTGATTGTCCGACGATTTGTGGGAACTGTTTGGCCAACAGTCATCGGTCTCGAGTAATTTGATTGGATTTCTCGTCCAAACCGACTTGCAAAATATTATATTTCTAAAACATAAGATGGCATAAGTGTTACGGAATCTTTTGTTCTCGCTAGCGCAAAGACTCATCTGCTTGTAGACTCGTGATAGAGTCTTTGACCTTAAAGAATGTCATCCGGCGAAAGGAAGAAAATGGGGAAAATAATCTTATTTTTCGTTCCACCACAAACCTCTCCTTCTCAATCCCTGCAGACATTAGCATTCGGGTGGAAATCGAATGAATGGTTAGCGAGCAATGGCCTGGCGCAGAAATGAGAGAAAGAGAGACAATTTCAAATGTACGATGGCCAGGCGAAGCTCACTCGTTCGTGGTGTGCTTGAGCAGAATTTTATGAAAGTTTAAATCCCGGCTCTATCAAACATGTTCTCTTTCTTTCCATATCATTCGTGTTCCTTAAGTTATTCCTCCGAACGGTCTTCCTTTCGAATAATGTAACAAGAAAGAATGCAAAACATAAAGTAGAAAAAAGTGGACAAAATATGAAAATGCTAAAGTTTCTTGACACTGGCAAAGCAAACGAATCGTTCACGGGAAAATATTTCTCCAGCTGGACAAAGGAAAAATGGGAAAACCGGTGCGGGGAATAATATTGAACCCACCGGGGGAAAGGAATATTGCGTTACGCTTGTCAAAATCTACTTAAATCAAATTGCGCTCGGCTTCAACTGTTTCCGCCGACCGACCGCCTCCCACGAGTGTGACCCACGAGTGCTCTGAAAGGTTTCCCAGAAGCATCGGGCCAGGATTCAATCGATATCAGCACACTGCTGCGGTCCGAGAAGGAAACTTTTTTAAAAGCTCCCGGGCACTCGAAAAGGATTAGGTCACGAGTTTTGGGAAAACATAATAAAATGAAGAGCATCGTTATTGGCGTCGGTTATTTGCCTTATTGGCAAATTGAATTCCAGCAAGTACGACGAAGAGCAGAAGAAAATGAAAATCCATTGCCCGAAACAAACAAGCAATCAGGACGGTAACAGATTTTTATTTTCGGTTCGGACGGCAAGGGAGATGTTCGCAATTGAAATTAGCATTTAGCATGCTGTTTGAGGACACTTCCCCGGTAAGGCATTCGAGAACGTTTGAGGATGCGCTAAACGTAGGCACGCTTGATTCTCAATTTTGCAATTTTGCCAAACGTGCAGTGTACATACCCTTACCGGCATGACGCACTAAGATATTACCCTAATGAAGTTCTCGCACTCTACTGTCTATGGGACGTACGCTCCACGATGACTTCCGGATATCCGAGTACTCGGGCGCACCATTAGAACGCTCCATTTATTGCAACCAGTACCATGATACCATGCATTATCATACAGCAGTGTGAGAACTCGGGTTTTTTTTTGTTGGTCTTTATTTCATGTAGGTAAAGACTTTTCCCACTTGTACTTGGAAGCAGTGGGTTTTTGGCAAGTTTTTTTCTTTCTTAAATACATTAATCACTCTTGTTCTTTTTCTGTGCACGGTTCACAAAAGACTTACAAGATTTTTTGCAAGGTCGGTCGGTTGCAAGTACAGTGTTTTGCGTGCTATATTGTCGCTATTTTTTATCCATTTACGACAAAGTCACAATGCCGACGAACCGTCCAACATTAGTGGCGAAATTATAATAACAAACGAAAAACCCACCCGGTGGGCGGCACATCCGGAGGAAAACAAATACATCCCTCAAATTCAGACGGCGATTTAACAACCGAATGTCCGACACTATAAATTGTTACCAGTAGAAAGGAACCGCCCGCAGTTTCGGAAGTCATTAAACGCACTTTTCAAATAATCGATACCCGAAAGTGAACTGGTGTGGAAGGTGACACTGTTGGTACGATTTCGTGCAGAGCTAGTTTCTTTTTTTAAACCATATTCACCCTCTAGCTATCGTGGTCGGTAGTAATCGGTGGCAGATGAACACCCTACGTTGGATGCATTACGTTGTTTCCCGAGTTTTCTAACACAACCGGGATGTAACGGGCTATTTATTTACATGATTAACGTTTAACCGGCTCATAACGCGTGGTTAAGATGCCGGCGGCAATCAACCGGCAAGCGACCGCAACTGCGAACGCTGGGTTCCACACGAATAACCTCGAGCCATCGGAAGGAGAAACCACATCCAAGTGTATTTTGAATGCAAAAGGGTCACAGTAGCTCAATATGTTACATTTTCATGAGGTGGTGTTTGCTCATCTGGTTCGATTATGAGGTTCAGTAGATTTGTTTTATTTGTAATTACATATTTTGAAATTGTAAAGCACACCGGCAACTACTTGCCTAATTTGTACACTAAACACTAGCCAACCTCCGGCGAGTATTTTAGCTCAGATCAACCGGATACATGGGAGTTCCCTTCACACCGAGTCCAGTCACCGCAAACAGTGCACCGGCCGGCGCTGGTTGCGGCGTTTTAAACTCCTTGGCAGCCGTCGTCACGTACAAGATGTCCAAGTTGGGTCCACCGAATGCAGCCGACGTTACCTGCTCGCAAGGCAACTTAATCTCCAGCTCCACCTTACCCGTTCTGCAGTTGATAAAGATAAAGAAACCAAACGTTGTAAACAATGCGCGAGTTTCGTAAACAACCGACCGCGCTCGCCAAGGTCATCCGGAACGATCATACGTACTTCGAGTTCACCTTGTAAACGGTGGATCCGCCAAACGTAGCGACGTACAGCGAACCGTTCGCATCAATGGTCATACCGTCCGGCACGAACGAAGGCTTCTCGCCATTGATGCGGAAATCAATAACAACCCGCTCACCGGCTGCCAAGACAGTAAACAGACAGACACATTGCAGACAACGCGAGCGAAGATGGGTTAACTGGTGCGCAAAAACACCGGTGACACGAGCAAAGCAAACAAACAAAACCACTTACATAGATCGCCATTTTCATCCACCTGGTACTCCTTCACGTCCAGATCACAGGAATCGATGTAGTAGAACAGGTTTCCCGTCTCATTCCAGCACAATCCGTTCGAGACACCGATCTGCTTCTTCAGCGTCACAAACTCACCACGCTTGGCGTCGTACCGGTAGAAGGTACCGAGGCGCATCTCGAAGATGTCACCCTTAGCCTCGAGACGCATGGTACCGCCGTAGAAGCGGCCCTTGCTGTCCACCTTTGCATCGTTGAAACGGTTGTCCTCCATCGTAGGTTCAACGGAACCGACCGTACGGACGAAGGTGGCCTTCTCCGACCGACCATCCCAGTCGACAAGTGTTACCTTGCGATCAGTGCCGATAATAAAGTGACGATCGTTACCCTTGACTGGGATGATAAACGAGATCACCGGGAAGCCATCTGGAAAGTTACAAAAAAGGGGGAAAAAACCTTAATATCTTTGGCCTAGACACTTCGGGACACTACTAGAAACACAATTCGAACATTTTTTTTTTAGATGACCTTTTGACATTGAGTTCCCGAGCAGAATGCATTACATAACACGCGCTTAATGATTTGAAATTCACAAATCTCCTTATCACAGAATTGATTGTTGAAGGGACCACAGAAAACAGACGTTTGTGGACATTCATTAAGCACTTCCTATTGAAACTTACCGATGGTTGCGTTATAGGTTTTATTCTCAGCGTAATCGTAACGATGGATCGATCCTCCGTAGATATCGTTGTAGTACAGGCTCTGTCGTTCCACATCCCAATGAGGTCCTGATATTTGTTGAAAAAAATATCACATTTATTAGTCCACATCACTTAAATCACTTCAAATCGCTCAATAACACACCTTCTCCTAGCACGGACAGTGGTGACGGTAGCTGCTCAACCTTGTATGATGCCATTTTCACGGGTAAGGGGTTCTTGATGATACGTCTTCCAACGGTTGCTACGATCGAATGAAACGCCAACCGGTGTCGAATGCATACTTTTATACTGCCAACGATTCCGTTTCCCTACGTTACCTGCTTCGAGAAGCGTTACGCGATGCGCGTTATCTTTCCGCCTTGGGTACGTTTCGAGCCGAATCTCACATTATCAGTAACGCGTTCAAGATTCGGTGGTGGTGTTCTTCTTATCACACAGCGTATGCTGTCTAACCGTCACTTTAGGAAACTCATTAAAGGATGCGACTTCTCGATCGAGAGTTCCGAGTGGCTTGGGAACGGTTGCTTTCGGGGTACGCCATCCGTTGCTTCGAAGCGAGATAATGATGAGCTCAGGTTTGAAATTTGAACCCACAGAACGGCGTTTTTTCTTCTTTCGGACATCTTTCATCGTACGACTGGCGATAGAAAACTCACGCTTGTCAAAATGATAGGATTCCGTTGTTTGTTGGGTTTTTTTTCTTTCTTCTTTCAAACTTCCAAATTATTCATTCCGATCTCTTATGGCACCGGCAAGGGTCGTAGTCCGATAAGACTGCGCAGCTCAGTGCATCTACTTATCGGAACTTGTTGGTTGCTTGTCGGCTGTGTCGCTTCCGCTGCACAACGTAATCTTGGTGAGCGCAATTATTGCCATTGAAACCGATTGTTGGACGTGTCTGATATGAGGTAATTAATTTGATTTTATTACCGCTAGTTTGTGTTTGTGGATGTGTTATTTTGTTCTACTTATGGGTAGCGCCAGTTGCTGGTCAAGTTCAAGGTCTAAAGAGATGTACTGCTGACGTGCTACAAGGTCCTTCTTGAAATGGGATTTGGCATTGATGGGATGAGCTCTGTAGGAGATTTTTATTGTTTAAAAATGTCGTACAGTTCCCTCATACGTAAAGGGTAAAACGGTATTCAGCAAAGGGTAATTAAAAAATACATTCTGACATTGTATAAAATGTCAATATCCGTTAAAGTTGTAAAGCACAACAAGACAAAATGAAGAAAAAGGCTTTTTATAGCTGTTTTGATCGCTCTAATTCTTAAATCCAAGGATTGGAACATCTGACGAACCTCTGATAGTCCACATGATAATAAATGATGATCGGAATATGAAAAAAGGCCTGGACAAGATTGTCATCGTTTTAGAAAACTCATCATTCATGTCTGAGAAGAGCATTTTTAGCATAAACAAAGTATCGCAAAAGTGTCAGATAAATAGAAATAAAACAAAATTTTATCTATTCCGGTTTTGGTCGCAATTTTATTGCTTTTGCCATTCAAAGTTATTCGATTTAGTTAATTTTAATTTAACTTTAAAAATATTATGTTCAAAACATGTGTTAAGTCAACTAAGGTTCAAACTTATCAAAATTTGTAAAAGAAAGACTGTGTGGTGTAATTTATTATCACCGCGATAAATCACATTTCTGACAGGTTGTTCGTACAGATGTTAATAACAAAGGTTAAATGGTCCTGGTTAAATAAGCCGGGTACACATAGGCACCAAACAAATTCTTTTATTTGCTTTTAATGCTGCCTTATCACTTTTGTAATTTGTTTTTCAATTTTTTTTTCACCCAAAAGTATTTTTTTTATATTAAAACCTTACTTACTACGCCACCACGACCCGCAGCGAATAATCCATTAGCAGGTAATCAGTGTGTATAATCGTTACAACTATCCAAACATTATCATACCCTCCGTGCGCCTTTTCGCCCGCAAACTTTTACCCATTGCATACCCTTACCAGGTCCCACACACTTTTGTAAATCACATCATCGTACTGGGCTGAGCCAGCGTTTGATGTTTAACTGATAATTGATTCCCTTTTTGCCATGCAAAAAGTAATCTGCTGTTATGCATAAACCATAAGCCGGGGACCTTCATTACAGAAAATCACGTTTGCTGGCAGGCAATCCGTTTGAGTAAAGTGGTTCGGATTCAATTATCGGCGAGCTGCCGTCCGATGCTTCGGATGGAGGACACTGAATGAAAATTATGTTTTCCAAACACACACACACATACGGTCGAAAAAAAGAGATCATCTGCCACGCCAGACCGTGATTAAAATGTACACAGCATACATGGTGGGTTAACTTACTACCCCAAAATGCAATAATTACCCTTATCGGTATGCTAATTTATGCCCACACACACACACACAAACGCTCCCTCATACACACAGCATTGCCTTGTAAGCGTGCCACTTTTGAATGTCCTTTTTTATTTGCTCTGTAAAGCTACTTTCCCGCACACAAGCACTATTCATATCGTTCGCTTTATCTGATAACTTTACGTCCTACTTATTCGATTGTACCTTCACTACTCGTCGTTCCTTATGAAGCACAAATGTTTGGAATGAGATGTGAGTAACATAAAAAATCATGCAAAAAGTTGTGGCTCTAAATTTGAGGTTTTCTACCACACAAACACAGTCCCTGGAGTATGCCAAAACGTAAGAAGGATTAGCAGTAAAGAAGAGCTCTTTGGAGAAGTGGAGTTTTTTCACGACTTCAAATTTCTACACCACACGCACACACCCACCTCACCCCGCCCTTTGTGTTCCCTTTATACGGTTACCGCATTATACCGTGGCTTGGTGTAAAAAGTGGAAATGAATAACGAAGCCATTTTCTTTATTTTATTTGCAAAAGGCGCTCGCCATCGTTTGCTACATCTTCTCCACACTGGGGCGCGTTTTGATGAAATAAAATTTTATCATCATCATATTTTATGAGGTATAATTTGCATTTTTCCTACCCGAAGCCCCATTTCCTTCGGCCTTGCTGCTATCGTACCGAATTATCGTGTCATGCAGTGTGGGCTCGCATACTCCGTACACTTCGTACGATGTGAGATGACTGACATTAAGCCTCTGGCCTGGTGGTATCAACACAGGAGCACAGTTCACGTGTGTGTGTGTGTTCTCGGAGCCTCTCACCGGGATATATTCTTGGCCTCGGTTTCTCGGTTTGGCTTGCATACTACGGCCTCTTCTCGTCCCGATCCGGAAGCGAGACGGTGGAAACTCGCGAGTGTCACAAACATCACTTTCGCGTCGTGAATTAGTAAATTGCGAAACATTACTACCCGGGGCCTAAGGTTCTTTTCTTTATTTCTGCACTCCCGCACATTTGCCACCATTTCCATTCTTTGGCTGAGCCGGTTGGCGGTAAGTGTGCGCCATCCAGGCTCCAGGTCTTGGCGAGCTGCGTGAAACAAACGCAAAAACCTCTCCTCCTGTACATGACGATGCGCGCTCGACAATCATGCATTTTTGATTACCGAAATGAAATAAAATTCAGTTTAGCCCATTTTAATGCACTTCGTGCTGGGGAGCGGTTTGGTAAGAGGGAAGGAAGGTGGGTTAATTTTTCTTTCCACCAGAGTGGGGCGGTAAAAGCAACTAAGCGAGAATGGGAGGGAGACAGCGTGTGTGGGCTTGGCTGCGAGGTGGGAGGTGAAATTATGACTGCAGAAACATTTCGAGGCTAAGTGGATTTTGGCCAATAAAACCTGGTAATCCAAGTCACGGTACAAGGAAGATCGTTGGCGGTTGGTAGGATCGCTTTTTTTTTGTTTTATCTCATCACGTTTTAGGACGTGAGTTCCGGTGCGGTTTTTGGTTAATGCATATTCAAATATTCTGTACGAGAAGACTAGAATGAAGTAGTTATTCGGAAACTAAATACTCTGCCTTTGGACATGTTAATGGAGGTGCATTTTGTGTTAATGGAATGGAGATGGCATGATCGCAATGAAATAGGTTTTATTAAGTAACAAGCAAGACAAGTATTTCTCTTATCTAAAAAAGATATGTTTTTCTGTAATTTATATTTTGTAATTTTTTTTATGAATTGATGTCATTCGGGTATTGGTGGCCGAATACTGGCTGTGTAATATTGTCTGTATGTATTCTCTACATTACATATAAAATTCTCTAAGACTAAGCGACCAGTACTTGAACCTGAATAAAGTATGACTTTAGAACAAAACATAGATGAAATTTTAAATACAATACATCAACAGCAACAAGGAAAAAGGACGAATCAAACGTCAAACGAGCTGCTTCAATCAGCATGCTCTCTATCTGTTTGTCTTTCTTTTATATTGGCTTTAGCAACAAGCTTAAAATCAAGTCGAATTCCTAGTGCGTTATTAGAGTACATGATTTTTTGTCAAAAATATTTGCTAACTTTGCGTTTAAACTATACACAGATTTTATTTATTTAAAGAAAGATTGATATAGTTTATAACGTTTTTGAAATCAAAATAAATAATTTTTCCCTTTCATTACTATTATGTAAAATTCATACTTTTATTAATTGGGTTTGGTTTTTTGTGCTTGATTTTTTATTCAAAAATATAATTCAAATATTAAAAAAAACATTGTTTTTCTATATTATATCTAGTATGAAATTTTTTAAATACATATTCCTTATACTTTTTATTTAAATTTATCTGCAAATAATCAAATTATAATTACAAATAATTATAATCAGAATAATAATATCAATTTGTTCGATTACTGAGTAGAAGTAGAAGAACAGAAGCACAGTAAAGTAAAGAAAGGAAAAATAAAATTAGAAAAACAACATTGATTTATTATTTCTTGTGTGCCATTCACATTTTCTTCCGTTTATACGTAGAAAGTTTTCCGAAAGTGGAGGGTTTTTCTTTCCTAAGGAAAATCTAATACAATAAAAAATCAGAATATAACATACAATATTCATTCTCTGAAGCAAAAAAAAAATACAGCGATACGAAGAACCTTTTGCACAGCAAACAGTCCAAACACCATCGCACGCAACCGGGTTCGAGTTTTCCTCAAACCAAAGAAAACACCGAATGAGGTCATGAATAAGAAATTAAATCATATTTTTTGCATCAAAAGCTCGGGTGACATCCGCACCGAATCCGTAAAGTACAAAAATCGAATCACAAAACGAACCGAACAAAGGGCGTTGAATGGGATTGTATGGAGTGAAACCAAACAAACAAAAACAAAAAAAGAAACTCTGCCCACATACAAACACACATACCAATGGGGACAAAAAATCACAAGTGCTGCTGTTCGTTTGTCACCGACCTTCCGACTAACGTTTGTGTGAGTGTGATTGCGCTCCGTCCGTAAGTGGGAAAATATAAATATTAGGCACACTAAGAGCACGCCATCGTGGAAATCGCGTGGAACTAGAAGCCAGGGAAAACCGTCCCCGAAATGAAGTGGGCGGAGTTGATTGTGCTCGATTCTTTCGTAGTAAAGGGGAAAAAAGGGAAACGTCGCTGTTTACGTCCTTCGCAACGAACAGCCTTGGCACGGGAAAGCTACAACAGCAACAAAAAAAGGTGCTGATGATGAAGGGTAGCCGAACGAGTTCTTCCCAGTGAAACAAACAAAAACCATCGCATGTGTATGTGTGTGTTTGTTATAAATGGTTAAGAATATGCATGGCAAAGGCTAAACATGAAAGTATTCTGGCCGAAGAACAAGCAGAAGAAACACCGCGCTAACCTTTATGCGCCGGATTGTCTTATAAATGTTGCAGTGGAGTAGCAAACGAAGCGTCACGGGCCAAGAAAAACAAGCGGGTGGAATAAAATTATAATCCGAATGAATACATTTTTATCATTTTGTGATTACCTTCCTGTTGTTTGCTTCGCCCTGTACATGTTTGCCTCCTGCAGTACAGCAGCATTAGCACAAGGAAAGAAGTTTCTTCCGATGGTTGCATGAGAAAGATACATAACGCTGTCTCTGACTGCTCTTTGCGCACAAAATTCCATCCAAGAACCTAGCGAAGCGGTGTCAAAACCTCTTGACGATTTAAAATGAAACAAAACGAACCATTTGGCAAGACACGAAGGTCCGGAAAAGAGCGGGAGCAGATTAAGAAGGTTTAAAATGAAATAAAATCGAAAAGCAGACGTACATGGAGGAACGAAAAAAAAAAAACGGGTCCCGACCGAAACGGAACATTTTTCTCTTAAATATTGCATCAGGCATAATTTGCTAAAACGATATTTGAACGCAGTAGAACCGTACAGTGGCGCAAAGATGGTGATGAGGGCAGTGAAGAAAGTAAGCAGAAAAGAAGTAGCACCGAATTATGATTTTGTTTCACTCCGAATCCTTCAGCCGGGTACACGAATGTTTGGAACAATTTTTAACGATTTCGGAATGAGGAAGTCTACCAGGTGGAACATAATAAACAAAAAACGAAAACAGTTTGAATTAAGAAATTTTTTTACTGATACTGCTTATGCAAATGATGAGATTTTGTTGAAAAAGTGCGTATAAAAGAAAAAGAATAACATTTAAGCTATCATCAAATAAATTATTCAAATTCGACATGTACGCTTCGTTGGGCGCAAGCTAAATCTTTAAAACCTTACGCATTCATTCATTTTTATTAAACCATATCCATGAATTAGCATTCGTATCAATTAGTATTTTGACTCTTTCGGTAGTCCTCGGTCTGTAATGTCTAGCATACCGTAATGATAGTTTTCTATGTTTAGTTTGGTTCTTAAATCTCAATAATAAAACGGACTGTTGGAATCCATTATCCCGGTGAACGAATAAACGCCATCACTCCATCTCGAAATGGGCCACGAACCACGTCACCGCCGGCCTAACATTTTTTTTACAGTTTAGGTCGTCCGGTACAATTCTCCTGACATCATCAACGTGCCAGAACCTGGCGAGTCGAATGTGCTTGCCATTGTTGCGACTCCTGCATTATACTAGACGAGGCGAGAAATTCTTCAGAGCATCTTTAGAGTTTTAGACAAAATCCACGTTTCAAAGAAAAGTACTTTGCCAGGTGAAGTTTGCTGAAGGTTGAACCTGAGCTTAAGTGCCGCTTGCTCTATCATTTGTAAAGCTTCTACAAACCAATGCTTCTAAAGACCAATGTCCCGATTTAGATTGATTTAGAGACGATGATCTCCAAATTAGTATCCTCCGATTATCGGATATCCCTCTCGCGTCAGATGGAAGCGAGGACAGATTGAAGCGAGGATTGTCTGTCGCGGCTCTTGAGAATTTTCCATCTACCTTTTTCCTGACATGTGATGTTAGTCATTGTCATTTAATTTAAGTTTGATGAGGTTGGCCTTCTTTCATACAATTTCATCAATGAAAAACTTAAATGCAATGATTATTGGGTTTAAGTTTCAGATAAATATAATTATGATGGGTTTCTTTCAACAATTTCTTCAATCTTCAAAATACTTCAAAAGGATTCACTTTTTTAATTGATTCAACATTTATGAAATGAAATAATTAGTTTGTAACGTAAGTTTTAAAGCAAAAACCCTATACCAAGTGTAGGATATTTTGCCGATCCGTGGCCAATCACCTTGTCTTGCTTGTTCATATTTATAATTTGAAACAAAAGTTTTAACAACCTTAACATATCACTTTAATTGTCTTTCCCTTAATAAATCTTTATTGTCTGTTTCCAAGATACGAACTTATGTTCAATGTCAAGTTGTAGATTAAGATAAATCATACCTCCAAAGTATGCCATATAATGGTTCGATTGAAAAGTAATTCCATTTGATTGATTTCGTATGATCGATGGGACACCATTCATTCACCTCTTTTACGAGCTGAACAAAATAAGTC
Organism: Anopheles maculatus; assembly: GCA_002091835.1. Taxonomy (NCBI): domain Eukaryota; kingdom Metazoa; phylum Arthropoda; class Insecta; order Diptera; family Culicidae; genus Anopheles; species Anopheles maculatus. The sequence goes on from KZ061972.1 coordinate 143,391, forward strand.
AAGGGTAGAGAAACATCTGCATGTCCGCTTCTAACAGCCATCGGTCACATGTATCCGCGAATGGGTTTCCAATGAAAACCTCTTCCAAAGACTGATTTCTGACGCTCGTTAAAGGACGCATCACGTCATCGGATTTGTGTGTGGTACAGAATCCAGCCCACCGAAACCCACCGAAACGGCGTACGGCTGATTATTCCAAGTGATTCGTAAATTAAATTGTATACACATTTATTCAAATCAATTCGATAGCAGCGCTGCTGAAGGAAACGATCCCTGCACTGCACTGCTCATCCCCATCAGCATCACGTCAAAACCAAGTGTCACGCATCAAAAGTAGTTTGCGTGAATGCTTTCGAGTTCTTGATGGTTGCTACTTGTGCTGATTGGCTCAAGATGTGTTCCAGTTTCGAGTGTACTGCGAGGCACTGCGAGCACCAAGCGGTCCAAAGTCGGCCGCTCGGACTCGCGCGAGAATGGTTTTGAATGCATTAATTAATCTTAATTATGACTAATAAAATTTGTTCATCATCCGAATTAGACCGATACAGCAGCACCCTGCTATCCCCTTAGTGATGATGATGGGACTAAGCGAACCCCTTTCGGTTTGTCTACATGCACCTAGACGCACCCGCACTATGGTGCATGATGGGGGAGGTCCTTTCGGGAAGAACTCGTCCAGCAGATCGAACAATCAAACGGGTTGACGGGTGTGAATGAGCGATTCGCGAGCCTGGTTCAAGGCATGGCAGGCGAACGAAACAGCCTCCAATTGAGCGATTCGTGGGTTGACAGATCAATTAGTAAGCATGGTGAAGCTGCCGGGTCCGAGGTATTAATTGGCGTTAATTAATTTATTTTCATCTGCGTTTGTTTTGCATAAGTGCTCAATTCGATTGACTCGAGCTCGGTTGCGAATTGTCGTCAAGAGGCATGACATGCCGATGTTGTACAAATACAAGTAAAGGCATCTTCAGTGTTCACACAAATAAAAAATAAAGCTTGATGATATTTTAAACGCAAACTACGCAGTAGCGAACTACGAAAAAAATGGCTCATGTATCTTAGAAATAGATATGAAACTCTGGGAAAACTAAAAAGCGTGGTAAAAAAGATCCCTGGCAAGTTTTTTGTTTTGAATGATCTTCTTCTTTGGTACTACAACCTCACAACATCTTGGCCTGCTATTGTTTCGCTTTGCGTGACTTAATTTTACCCGTAGCTGGATAGTCAGTCCAACGTTGATACCCAGTCCTGCTGAGTGAAGATCGCTGCTCAATGATAGAATCAATTAAATTCTCATTGTTAACCTTAACAATTCCCATGAAGCATGTGCCATTTGCCTAACAAATTCTCAAAGCTCTCTTTCAAGATATTCGTTTAAATGAGTGGCAGCAAGTTTCAGACAGAATAAATCTCTTACAAATTAGAACTTTCACCATACTGAAAACACTTGACATCTTCTAACCCAATTAAACCTTCAGCAAAGATCATCGAGCTAAACACAAACAACCGATTTCAATCATCACTCGTGAGCTACGTTCAAAACCATCACACAGCATTTTCTTAAATGTTGAAGCTGAAGAAAAATCGCTCTAAATCGAAAGTGCGAAAGGTTTACCGCCTTATTTGATTAATTATTTAACGGATTATGCGCGTTTGATGTGTTCAGCAAACACTGCTTTCCAATTTCCATCTCCCAAAGCCTACCTATTTCCCTCCCCCCCGCCAACATTCACGCTTCCAGGATCAATCGACCATTTTGCTTGTGCTCTTTCTGTAATGAAAATCTGTGCTTACCTTCGGAAGCTAGAGTCACAAAGACGGCCCGAACGCATATCGTGCACGTGTGTTTGTGTGTAGCTTTATTGAATTAATAATTTTCCTGCACGAAAACACAAGAAAGTTCAGGTTTGATTTTCCGTTTGATTATTTACATGGCAGGAAACGTTTGAAAGGGGTTTGAGCGTGTGGTGCAAGGATAGACCCCGAGCATGAAACGTCAAGTAAAGGGAACGTTTCAGACGAATATCGAGATTTGCCTACAAAACCCATCAGATTCGTATGTTCACCGTCGGATTACGGAACTCAGAAAGGTAGACTGAGGCCAGGCGGTTAAGGACGTGCTCCACATTACAAACTGCTACCGGGGAGTCTTGTGTCTCGTATGCTAAAACATGTTTTAGCTAATTTGATTTCCCTGCTGCTTCTTCCACGGTCCGCCATCTTCGAACCGACCCATACAAATGGAATCCGGGAATGCGGAAAATCGGATCCAACACTTCGCAACACAAGCTCCCGCACGCTCAGCTCCTTACAACTTGAGGACGAACTTATCCCTCTTGATTACACAAACCCATTAGGAGAGTGTCCATTTTCTTCGTGCGGCAAGATCCGACTCTCCGAAGTCATCCGGCAAACCACCGCAACACCGTCCTATGCACCTATGGAAAAGGGGATTTAAAATGCAATTAACCAAATCACCGAGAGCTGACCAGGATTACTGAAATATTGATGAGTTCTTCTCGGGTGTGTTCTAGGGGGTTGCACGGGCCGGCCTGTCGGATCGGACACGTTCGGACCGTTCGAACCGTTCGAGACAGATTCCGTCAGCACGGGCACGATGTGTGACCGGTTGGACACATGGGCTGGCCGACAATACGTTCTAGCACCATCGTTCGATAAATCGTATTTAGCAGGTGATGAAATTAGCACCTCAGCCAAGGGCGTCAGTGTGTGCGTGTGTTAGGCCATTTAATTAAGGATCGCTTCCACACATGCTAATTAGATTTTGACTTTGTGTTTGATAATTAAGAGCCTTTTTCTTTTTTCGGTTTGCCTTTCGAAAGCGCTGCATCAAAGTCCCCTGTTGTTGTAACGAGTCAGCAAGCAGTAGCTAACATCTTTCACCACTGAAAAGTTAAAAATAATTTCATTTAAAAAATAAAATCATAACTTTGTGGCACGGAACGATACGACAGGAGCAGGGCGTTTCATCACAAATGTAATTGAAATACGTTTCGTCACTACGCTTCCGGTTCTGAATCGTTCATTTACGCCACATGCAACCACTGCGGGAAAATTAGCAACACGAGCATGCTTTGGCTCATCTTTTTCCCCTTTTTCTTTTTTCTTCGAGCGCTCACCCTGTTTGAGATAAGAATTAGCAAATTAAACAGCGTAAATTACATCAAAAAGCTTGAGCAGCACTTCAAAAGCTGCTAGTAGCCGGCAGCAAGCCAAAGCAACGTACAGCAACAAGAACACCGCTTTTGCCACTTGCTACACAACCGGGCAAGACCTTTCAACCGGCACAGCAAAATCACGAAACCAAACACTAATATTTCCACAGAAGATTAAACTGCTCGCCGTGTTACACAACCTGAACACTCTGGCTCCAGTCTCCAGCTTCCCATCGCTCGCTGTGTATGTGGTTCATTTAATTTGAATTTGAATTTCAAAAGAATATCAAACGCTCCGTTTTCCCCTTTTCCAAACGGGAGAAAATCCAACAGCAGCTGTATGTACGTTTGCCCACATTTTGTTGATCTACTCAGTGCGAAGAGGAAGGCAGGGACCGTGTGTGCAACGTAGATACGCGCGTATCTGTATGTGTGCCCTAATGCCACACCGAAGTTGATTACAAATTCCTCGAAATAATCTTCAACCGAGCAGTTGAACGACGGGCAACAAGATTGAAGGATGTTCTCTTCTCATCAGGCAGCAACATTTCCATCTTCAATCCCCCGGGTTTCTGCCAAAGTTCGATCGGAACCGGTCGGGAAAGTAACGAAATAAGCGTCAGTGAAATGGTGTGCTGCGCTGGGAAAGAAGTTAATTCGATAATTGGAGATAGATTAGCGCTAATGAAATATGATCAAACCGGCACGGGGATACTGAAAAGGCCTGCTAAGGTTAACGATCAAGTCAGTGTTTTTGCAGTGTGAATTGGCCGGCCTTTGCTTCGGGTGCAGCTTACCTGCGCAGTAATTGTTCGCGGAATGTTTAAAAAAATTATGTCTTAATCAATTATTACTCAACTAAATCATCTGGGTTATGGTTATGTTTCATTTCAGCAATGGCGGATTCCGACCGGTACTGGATAATGGGCAGCCAAGGACTACGCCACCGTTGTTCTTGCCACCGCATCTTGCTTCGCTTAGCTCCCAGTTCAATCCACCGCTATTTCCCAGCTTGAAAGGTAGGTGAATTTATCGAACATTGAGCATGTTTTGTTTATAGCTTAGGGCATAATTGCGTGAATAACAGACTAATTCCGTAGCAAAAAGAGAAACCATCGATTCTATGAAGAATTTTGGGAAAAGACTTTCTTTCAGAAAATAAACTGGAGAAAAGCAGTTGGATTATTTTCTGGAACTTGGAAGTTAAAAGTTAAGACCATGTAAAACCTGAAAAATTAGAGTGCCATAAACCCTGAGGATAACATGGTAAAAATAGTAGTTGATGAGTAAAATTTCAACCAAATATGGTACTCTGACATTTTTGGTACTCAATTTTTTTTATGTAAAATTGTTTAAAGAATATTAAACTAACAATAGTTCGAAGACATTCGGTTTGTTATCATTAAAAGGGCAACTTAGCTCGGATGGATTCGTTAATTGATGTTCTGTCAACTACAATCGAAGTCCAGCTCTTAGCAAGGATATTAATCGTGAGAGAACGTGCTTAAATTGGTATCTTTCAAGACCAGGTTGTTCCTCCGAGCCTCGGTTTCCTTCGAGGGCGTGTACCAGTCTTCATCTTTCTCGCTGTTTAGTCTGGATTTATTTATCGTGGCAAGAAGCAAGCCCTTACAACTCCACATATCAACACCATAAAAGATGATCTATGGCATGGTATCCCAGTCCCAATCCTCATACTTTTTAATCATTCAATCCTATACAGTAGAGATGCATTTTCTATACAAATTCGTTAGATTTAGGTCTAGACATGATTCCTATTAACGAAGTGATCCAATACAAAATAATCCATCGAAACATAATTCTAACAATACACCCTTTTTGAGCAGATGAAGCTCTTAATTCCAAAACAATCTTCAAACTTCTAACTAAGTAATAACTAAAGACATGCCATCTTACACTCCTCATTTATATTTTGTTACACTTCATTTTACGAGGTATTCTGTATTTCATTTTAAGTTTCACTTTTAGAACATTTTAAGAACATACATTTAAATAATGTTCCATACCATTTTCTGAAGCAAAATTTAAACCTAATAAAGTTAAGTTTCTCATTACCCAAACGTTCATTTCATAATCCTAATGAATCTACCGAGAAAGCTCTTAGTGCCGAGACGAGGCCATCACCCTGCCACCATAACTTATGTGCTCCGGTGCCACCCAGCTCCAAAAAGACGGTCTCATCCCTCACCCAAAGAAACCGTTCCACCAGTTCCCTGCGTTACAGGGTGTGGTACTAACGCTCCAAAGTGATGCTAATTAATTATTCACTTGTGCACAATATTGATAATTTAAACAGCATCAAATTACACTTTAACGGCATGATTATGCTCCTCAAACATTCGCGGGGCAGGCGCCAGAACGGCGACGAAGGAATCACTTTTTCAGCCCAGGGGCACCGGGCCCGGGGCACGAAGCAAAATTTAATAAACGAAAAGCGAAGGCAATCATGCTGCACCTGCGGAACACGCTGATATCTCGGGTGCCCTTTTTCGGCACCGCACATTACCGAGGTGTTGCAGGAAAAGCCACAAGACGTTCCCCGGCTCGTCTACGCTCGTCTGAGATGCCGCTGTCGTCTGTTCAGCGGTAACACGGACACACGGATAGTGCGAATAGTTCAAAGGAACGCCATGCAACGGATAGCGAGGGCAAACGTGATGCGGTTTTCTTCCCCATTTTCGGAATGTCCTTGGCACGGATCGGTACACTAACGGGGTAGTTCGAGCTAAGAAGATTAGTGAGCACCACACCACTCCGGCAGATGAAAACCCGCTTGATTGAAGTGCATCGGAACAAAACTTCCGAAACGTGGCAACCTGAAGACGGAAGCATTTGCACAGTAGCTCAGCGATCAGTCTTACAGCCATAGCTTACAACCCGGGCGCCTTGTAGTGGATGAATTATTCATCCAGAACGCAACGTAGCACACCTTGTCTTGTTGGTCGGTTCCGTTGCGCTTGATGCTCTGGCTCGGAAGCTAAACTATTTCAGCCCAAGGAACACAACCCATCGTTCCCTTTAACATGCGGGCACGCTGGCGGCGGAACATGGTTAACGGGGAACGACATATCCCTTCCAAAAGGATGCTTTCCTCACCGAAGTCAAGCGAATGCTCCATCATTCCATCAAATTTCACCGCAAACCGTCTTCGCGCAGCTGATGATGAAGATGATGTAAAACAATTTTCTCCCTACATTAAAATATAATTCTGATTCACCGCGGAAAAGATTTATGCTCGCGATACTTGAATTAGTCAGCTGCAGCAAAGGGAGCGCGATTGGTGGCAGGGAGAACGTGACGTGTTTCGTTTGCCTTTTGCATGCGGCTCTTGAAAGTGATCCGTTGCATGTGCTACCTACGCTGACGGAATCCATCAATATTGATTAGATATTCGGTACAATCAGGTTTAGCGGTAATCATGATAAAACTGTGGGACGGAATTTTTCGAGTTAAAAATATTTAACTTACTTTCAACCAAGATGCCCGCTTTTGACAAGGTTCTAAAATAGCTAATAGCTTATTAACCTATCAACAAATATCAGGTACGGTGCGTTACAAAGAGCATCTGTTGTTTGTAGAAGGAGAGTTTTTTTCGCTTTCAATAAATTTCCTTTATGTAGCGGGCTGAAAATTTATAAAAACAACGACATATCTACAGTGATAGACTATATAAATTATTCGCCTTTGTGTATAGAAAAGTAAAGTCGTATAAATGTTAGGATTTATTTTCTCTTCGACACTTTATTTCAACCACGTTCTTACGCCTCAAGCTCTAATTGCCGACTAGCGTCTCCCATCGTTCGACCTCGTGTCGGCTTGCTATTCTACTGTCGCACTCGCTCTCTTTCTCTCTCTTTCTCTCTCTATCTCTCATTCGTTCTCTATGCACCTCGCAATTTTCAGTTTACATGTACATATGAGGTACCGATTTTCAACTAATCAACTAAATTTTTTTTTGTTTAACTTGGTTAAAGCTTTTAGGAAAATGATCCTTGAATTGAACCTACATAGATATTCATTCTCAGTCTCGTATTGTCATTCTGTAAAAAAAAAACAAAAAAAATACAATAAAATAAGACAATTCATTGAAATTTTATTTAATATTTCCCAACGAAAAGGCAAACCTTTCTTAACTAAAAATTGGTTTTATTGCTTCATCCGTCACTGTATATTGATTTGAAATATTTCAAAATACGTCGCGTTGTATATTTAATGATTCTTTTTTATTTCTGTATTTCTGTGTTATTGTGTTTTAAAATCGCTGGTAATTACATTTCGATGGATTGACTAAAAACATTGTTAGAAATTTAAAATGTCTATATAATTTAAATATATTTTCGAACAGTAAATTGTTTAAGATCATGCAATGATGGTAACAATAAATTCAAAAACCTATAGTAAAACTTGAAAAACAGATTTGGTGTTAAGTAACTTTAAGAAAATAAATTATACTTACAAAACTATGCCCTGAATACAACAGCAAAACATTCATCCGGGACGACAACACACAGAAAATAGACACACTAGAATTTAATTATTTACCATTTATTATTATTCGCTAAACACCAACCATTTTATGGAGAGCAATAGATGTTCCAGAACCCATTACCACCAAGGCTACTAAAACAAGCTCAAACCTAACTCTACGCAGTATCCTTATAAGTACCGACAATTTTCCGATTCATGAAAGATTTACTTCCATAACAACTTCGCCAAATGATGATCACATCGTAACGATGGGGTTCTTTCACCCTTAAATCGCCCTATTGTCAACATCCACACGCCTGCCGTCTCTCGAATCTCAAAGCCCGAACTGAAGGCATCCACCAAAGGTAGCGCACGTTCATGGTGGTTATTTACTTATCGCTTTCCCTATCCTTACCGCCCAACCGCAAACAAAAGCCCTCACACATCCGGGACGGTACAGGCGCCCGGCAACGCTACACCGATGGCAACAGCTTTCGCTTCAGCCGGAATCGCCTTTTAATTCGTTTACCAGCGTCAATATCAAGTTAAAACACCCGTAAAAATAAATTTAAATTTCATTACATCCCACACCGTCTCGCACAACGGTGGAAGGTAGCCGGGTGTAAAACAGAGGCAAGAGAAAAAAATTGTAACACAACACAGCACAAAGGCATCTCTCTAGCGTAAGACTCTCTGGCACTCTGCCGGCGGTAAAGGTGAAGAAACAGAGAAACAGGATATAATTTTATGGGGTAAAGTTTTGCAAAATTTCTACCACAAACACACATACACACACTTACGTGCGTAAGCACTCGTTAACTCAATATACCAGAACACGTATTTTGCCAAATTGAAACGAGCTGCTGACCACCAAACTAGGGATGCAGGAAACTGCTTTGTTTGGTTTAATTTGCAACTCGTAGCATCGGTGTCCATTCAATTCGGGGACACTTTTCCAGCCCAGTAAAGGCACGCTTTCGAAATGGAGACGCATGGTTGCCGGTAAAATGAGCAAAATATGGAGACGCCCGGTCAGTGGTATCAGGTCTTGTATTTTTTGTTATGATACCAACGGTTCTCCTAACGACTTTCAACACGACGACCTTCACGGGTACGGTACTATAAGCACGAACCTTCTCTGGCCTTCACATCCTTATACTGATCGTACTCGATTAAAGTTTAATGCGATGATCCAAAATTTTCCCTGCGGATGACTGTTTTAGGCAAATTAAGTTAAATAAAATTAAGCGGATTAAACCTCACCTAGGTCCGGATGGGTCCGGTGTATTGTTATGAAGTAAACACACAGATGAGATGAAATGCGTACTTCTAGATCGATTTTTGAAAAGTTCTAATAGTATACGTGAGATTGTTAACATTCATTATAGTTACAATTTTAATCAGCTATGTGATTTTTTCTTTTGTAGAATGTATATTGAACATTTACTACAAAAATCTACAATTAGAACTAAACATAACAAGTGTTATTTAACTTAACTTTTTACATTAATTTAAAAATGTGCTAGATTATCGTTTGACAATCAATCTATTCTTGCATTTTTTTTTTCTCTTTCAGCTGCCTTCCCTGGTTTGTGTTCTTGCTGCCCGGTTAAAGCACCTACCACGACCGGATCCTCCTCATCACCGACATGCAGCTCGTCTTCCCCACCATCCACCCTGGCCGGTTCCTTAGTCAGCTCATCCTCTTCCGGTCTTTCGTCGATCACCAACTCGGTTGTCAACAGTGGTCTGCCAGATCCCCGATCATCCTCCGTCGCTGAGCTGCGTCGCAAAGCGCAGGAACATTCGGCCGCTCTACTACACTCTTTGCAGGCGGCCGCTGCTGCCGGACTTGCCTTTCCTGGGTTCCATTTGCCACCGCTTACGCTACACTCGGCGCTCAGCAGCGCAGGACGAAAGCCGTCCGACTTCATCAACGATCTTTCCATGCATCATCACCATCATCATCATCATTTGGCGGCAGCGGCAGCAGCGTCGGCTGGAGCACATCATCTGGCCAGCGCAGGCCATCTGACAGCTATGCATCACATTCCAAACAACAATAACAACAACAGCACCAGCACCAATAACAACAACAATACCACACCTGGCAGCAATAGCGGAAGTCCATCGGAGAATAGAACCGTAGTATCACACGCGGACTCACCACGCTCACCGCGATCACACGCCGGCTCCGGTAACGAAAAGCCAGACTCTAACGAATAAAACAGATTCATTGCATTTCTGCAGCATGTTAGTGCAACAAAACAAGCGAAACAGAAATTCTACAATAATGCATACAATTGATGAAGTATTTTCATAGCGCAACCAAGGCCAATAGGTGAGCTGAATCTTAATTAATGTTTGATAATAAATCTTCATCATCTGTTGATTAGTTAAAGTATAAGCGAATCCCCTTTGCGAGAGTTGGGACCGATTATCGATAAAATTACATTCTCTAAAAGCCCGCAATAAAAGTATAATATTCTTCGAAAGACAAATAAAGTACGTTAAAGATGTAGATTAAGCAAAACATACAAAAAAGCTGTAAAAAAACCGTACCACTTGCTAAAAGAGACGTTCAATAAACTGTACAATATGAAATAAACTATGCTTATTTAAATAAAATTAGCTTCCCGGTAGATCAGAAAAGATAAGAAGTTCCCATCGAGCACATGAATGGCAATAGAGGAAAAAGTATGAACATGTACATGTAGATTATGATAACATATTAAATGCACACTTGTAATGCTAGTGATTAAATAAGAATCAAAATATCGACAAACGTACACACACGCACACATACGCAACCACTTGTACAAAAAGATTCTGCGCAGTATTCATTAGCAATAACCCAACACGAAAACAAGAAGCAACAATAAAAATCCCCCCGAAGAAACTTCACCGTATTTCGTTTCGTGCTCTCTCTCTCTCTTTCTCGCTTTAGGGTGACAATATTAAAAATACTTATTATACCATAAACACATTGTAACTGAAGGATACAATTTGCATTAAGGCGCATCGATTATATGGAAGGACTGTCGATAAAAATTGTGTGCCAGCAATATAATTATGCATTATGAAATTAGAAGCAAAAAACACACACGAATTGTAGCGTATAGACTCTACCCGGACAAGACAAGGAAAAAAAACTTCCCGAGAATGTAGGACAACACCAGCTGATAGTTATGCTACTTTAAAACATGTATATTAGTAAAATAATTGAACGATGTGCGGGGCTGTAAATCGAAACAATTCAATATTATTTTTTTCCAGTTCTTCATGAAAGTAAAGTAAACAATAAAATGCAAATTAAAATGTTCTTAAACCATTATCGTGTTTTGTTAGTGGCGTTTTGAGCATAATATGTATGTAAGCAATATCACAAATCCTCTCAAGCTGTTAAAATTGAATGATTTCCCAATGATTAATCTTTTTTTGCTTCCAATGATTCTCTCATTGGATGGAGCATGTCGTAGAGAGATGATGCTCAACTTCCCAATCCTCAAGTACAAATCCCTGGATATATGGATCAACCGATGACGGATTCCCATCTCCTACAGGTTCAAATTCAAGATACAACGAGCAAACAGGTTCACTGAGCTCCCTAAGCTTCATCGTTTCCTTAGGCCATCGTCAATATCTGCACCGCTAAACAGTTCAACTAGTGATTCAGTGATTCAGTGTCCTTAGATAGTACTTTGCATCCGCCATTAGCGTTTTCATTCCACATAGTCCAGGGCTCATGCCCATTAATAGACTACCAGAAGTATCAATGTGAGATATATCGTGTGTTTGAATCTTCGGGATCGTGTGAGTTTGTGCAGCACGATTTCCCTGACCAATGCATCTTCGCATTTCACTACTTATGTACGTTGTTATCCGAGCACGAAGTTAGAATCATAGCAAGGTTGCAGAACTTCTCTAACATCTCGAGATCGTCGCCATCAATAGATACAGGTCGAAGGCATGGGTTCGCATGACAACTTCGCTAGCAATGTTCACCAATAAACAGGCAAGTTCCTGTTTTCTCATCGTTCATTGTGACCCTTAATAGCTGCAACATCTTCTCAAATTATCTGTACTGTTGCATGATGTTTCATACTTCAGTTCAACCTGTTCAAAGTATCGTAGGCCGTCGTGAAATGATTCAGTCTTTTTGAAGGATCGGTCGCAAATAGAAGATTTAGTCAAGTGTAAATTTATCTCCAACAAAACCAACTTAGTAATTTCTGACGAAATCTCTTACAGGGGTCACATGTCTGCGGGAAACGATCTTGTATTTCAAGCAGCATTTAGAACTGTGATGATGCAGATGGTCAGCCTGTCGAACCTTTTTCACACTGGTTTTATTATAAACAGTTTTTACTCCTAGATTATCTGGCCCATCTTGGACACAAATTCTACGATTGTGCCTAAAACATACACTTTCTGGATGCATCTGAAAATACGCAGCTAGTACAACCCTAAGTCAATACATTAAAACTGTTTTATTAAATCATTAAATAGTTCTTCACTTCACATTAAGTCTTGTAGAGTTACATCTTTACGTACTGCGTTGTTGTATCCTTCTTTGTAACGGTACCAAATTGGACTTTTTACTATCGCATCAGTCCCGCCTGAAATAAAAAAAAATGTTCAACGCTCTTACATTTTCTTAACAGCTTTACAAACTATTTGATAGAACAAAAAAAAATTAACGATCTCCATCGAAACGAAATAAGAGAAAGAATAGAGTTGAATTATAATCTATCGGTCGTACACCACAGAAAGAAAATCTTAAAAAGCGTATCCTACTCCATTGATCGTTCGGGCAACGAGTTTTCTATCTCGCAACCTAACGATCTCCAGACACATAAACAATTTGATTTGTCACACGTTCAAACTTACCCTCCTTCACCGACAGTGCCGTTTCCTTTGTGCAGATCCGTCCGAAAAAGTCCTTCGAAACCTGTACCGAACCAAAACGAAAAGAGTGAGGAAAAAAAAGGGAAAGGATTGAGAAATATTTGCTGAGATTATAGTACAGGTCAACGGGCACAAGACGGGTGCTAGCCGAAGGCGTATCCCGCCCAGATCCTCGTATAAACAGTTTATATTTCCGAAGAAGGATAAAAGAAACCTTCTTCGAACACAAAGTCCCACACACAAGACAACAAGCAAACAATGGCCTTCCGGTCAGTGGCCACCACCCACCAGACCATCCAATTCTATTTCGACTCGCCATTTTTCTCCCCGGGGGATTGAAAGTAAGTTGTCGCAAATTGACATGTAATTTGAACCTAAACAATATAAATCGTACCGTCTATTGGGAAGATGATATTTAGGTGCAGTTGGTTTGTTGGGCTATCGAGAAATAAAGTTCTTTTCTCCTTTTTCACTGTACATTGAAACATTTGGTTTGACCAGAATGTTTTTATAAAAATGTATCGAAATCGAGATGCTCGATTGTATTTTCAGTATTTACGTATATATTGTTAACCTAATCCTGTACGATGTTAGTACACTTGGGCGAGAAGTGTGTTTCATAAAAATGCAATAAATTTCGAATAAAAAAGATGAAAAATTTCCTCTCCAAAACGGGACAACCACCTTTGCACAACGTGAAATATAACTTCCACTGCATCGGATCATTCCCGGTGCACTAAATAAAACGAAAAACCGATACACCATTTACCAAAACGTTCCATCCTTTTTAGCCGTTTTGGATTACACGCTTCCTGCAGGCTTCCCCAACTTCTCGTCACCCGTCTATTCTCCTATCCCCATCATCCTAGAGTACATCGGGAGCATCTACATCGTTAAGATGCAATAAAAATAAATCAACTGAATTTCCCTTCGTTTGGGTTTCCGTTACTCGGAAAATTGTTTAACACACTGAATTACGTTCGAGCGTTCGGAGCGTTTTTCGACTTCAGTTGCGGTTCCACCAGTTCGGATGGGTTATTACGCTTCTCACTGCTAATGCTGCGGCTGCTGGGCCGATTGGCTAGATTTGGGGCCTTCTCGTTTATGTAGCCGCGCCCAAACACCACCAAATGACCCACCGTCCTTCCCAGCACATGTGTGCACATGTTGCGTGATTTGAGCGAACCGTACCGTTTGTGTTCCTTTCCGTACAAAGCGAAGAACCATCCACTTCCGGTTAGCTCGGTATTCGGTGAGGTTCGAAAGCCGAGGGCGTATCCCGCCCAGATCCTCGTATAAACAGTTTATATTTCCGAAGAAGGATAAAAGAAACCTTCTTCGAACACAAAGTCCCACACACAAGACAACAAGCAAACAATGGCCTTCCGGTCAGTGGCCACCACCCACCAGACCATCCAATTCTATTTCGACTCGCCATTTTTCTCCCCGGGGGATTGAAAGTAAGTTGTCGCAAATTGACATGTAATTTGAACCTAAACAATATAAATCGTACCGTCTATTGGGAAGATGATATTTAGGTGCAGTTGGTTTGTAGGGCTATCGAGAAATAAAGTCCTTTTCTCCTTTTTCACTGCACATTGAAACATTTGGTTTGACCAGAATGTTTTTATAAAAATGAATCGAAATCGAGAAGTTTTGTTGTATTTTCAGTATTTATATATATTGTTAACCTAATCCTGCACGATGTTAGTACACTTGGGCGAGAAGTGTGTTTCATAAAAATGCAATAAATTTCGAATAAAAAAGATGAAAAATTTCCTCTCCAAAACGGGACAACCACCTTTGCACAACGTGAAATATAACTTCCACTGCATCGGATCATTCCCGGTGCACTAAATAAAACGAAAAACCGATACACCATTTACCAAAACGTTCCATCCTTTTTAGCCGTTTTGGATTACACGCTTCCTGCAGGCTTCCCCAACTTCTCGTCACCCGTCTATTCTCCTATCCCCATCATCCTAGAGTACATCGGGAGCATCTACATCGTTAAGATGCAATAAAAATAAATCAACTGAATTTCCCTTCGTTTGGGTTTCCGTTACTCGGAAAATTGTTTAACACACTGAATTACGTTCGAGCGTTCGGAGCGTTTTTCGACTTCAGTTGCGGTTCCACCAGTTCGGATGGGTTATTACGCTTCTCACTGCTAATGCTGCGGCTGCTGGGCCGATTGGCTAGATTTGGGGCCTTCTCGTTTATGTAGCCGCGCCCAAACACCACCAAATGACCCACCGTCCTTCCCAGCACATGTGTGCACATGTTGCGTGATTTGAGCGAACCGTACCGTTTGTGTTCCTTTCCGTACAAAGCGAAGAACCATCCACTTCCGGTTAGCTCGGTATTCGGTGAGGTTCGAACACAAAAAAAAAATATAGCTCACACAAAGACGAAGAACCTATGGCGCTTCTTCCCTTGAAGTGGTTCCACTGAGGTAGTCGAATAGAACGAGACCAAGCAAGCAAGCCATAGCCCTGATAAACGGAAGTCCAGCAAGCAAGCAGGGATGATTACTTTTATTGCCTCTTTATGGTTCGCCCCGCTACTCGTCCTGGGGCATCATCCTGCTGAGCCACGCTGTAAAAGAAATAAGGATAGGAAAAATTGCCATTCCCACCTCCGTAATCAGCGGCCGCACAGCTTTTACTCTAATGCATCTCCGCTTCGCAAAACGACTGCTAAGCGATCGAATCGGTTGATGTTTATCTTTTGATTTCACAACGCTTGGAAAGAAGTCATAAAAATAAGTCTCACTACTACTTTGCGAGACAAAAAAATGCTTTGAAATCGTGTCGATTCTGTTCTAAAGTGAATAATCAAATATAATGTATAAATTATGCGTGTTTGCGTATATAAATAGCGCGTATATGAATTAAAAAAGGAAAGTATTATTCAAGTATTAGATTAAACAAAATTTTCGTATAACGAACAGAGAGAGAGCTTGTCAAGTTTGGTTTTTCTAATGATCAACCATTTACTGTGTTTCAGGTATCAATGGCAATTTTGGTATTAGTGTTTTTTTGTTAGATTACATTAATTTATTAGTTTTTAAACTACCATTTACATTTTTCCACGAACATTAAATACAAAAAATAATGTTACTCATGTGGTAATACATTATATGAGCTGAAGTGACCATTCTTTTGACGTGCAATGGATAATTTCACTTATTATATAAATGGTGTATGGAAAAGAACCTTCCGCTTAACGAATATCTCGTATAAAACTCTCGTATGACTCAGAAAAATACGCTGAAAATTATTAAACTCGTTATAACAGGCATGACTTGATAGGTGTCGAAGATTCTACAAAATTATAACTTTATAAGAAATCTGTGCCATTCGCTCGCACTTCCATCCAACCCCGTTCCAAATGATCCCGTACGGACGAGCAGCTTCCGTTTATGAAATTACACGTATAAAGGCATCCTTAACGATCCTGACACCATCCATAAAACGGGACCTGACCACTCAACCGGCCCCATACACTTCCGGCCAAATGCAAACACATTCGCAGCAGACCAGCAAGCAAAAGAAAATCCCATTCCCCGTGTGGACAGTACAAGATTTACGTTCTACGGACGTTGATTCTTCTATCGCATCGTCTGCTTTATGTTCAACGCATCTTGGACAAACCTACTTCAGACCCGCTCCAACCGAACGAAGTAACACGATGGTACCCGGATCACGAAAGAAATAGTAAGTGCTACGCAAACTCACCGGGTGGCCACTACGTTGATTCTTCTATCGCATCGTCTGCTTTATGTTCAACGCATCTTGGACAAACCTACTTCAGACCCGCTCCAACCGAACGAAGTAACACGATGGTACCCGGATCACGAAAGAAATAGTAAGTGCTACGCAAACTCACCGGGTGGCCACTAGAATCCTTGACCACCATCGAGTCCATTCACCATCGAGCGGAAAAACGTTGAGCAAACAAACGAATAAGGAGGAAGCAAAGCGTTACAGGGGAGAATAATATAATATTCTCTATCTTCGCTGAACAACGATTTGCGTTTGCGACCCGCTGGCGTCCCGTACGTACGAACATTTCGGAACCGGGAGGAGGCACCAAAAGAGAAATTTGTTTTCCTCTGACATGACCCACCGTTTCCACCACGAACAGGGGACGAAATGATCTTATTTTTATTAAGCATTCAGCTAACGCAAATGTGCTTTTTTCCCAACCCGGATACAGGAAGAAAAAACCGAGCACACACACCAATCCTTCCGGTATGGACGGGACGGGAATTTGTACGTCAGTAGTGTTGTACGGAGAGGCAAACACCACCCGAACTCAGATTGGGTCACTGGCAAATAATAAATCCTCTAATGGTATCCGGTTCGGTTACCCCGCTGGGCCACACTCGCATCGCATGCAAACGCGGCACATTTCAACGGGGCCACGCAAGAAAGAGTCAAAAGGTTGCGGATGATGATGTTGCCCATGCTGGGCAGTAAATGATTTTATGCATTAGCCTTTACTACTCGTGATTAGGAAGCTGATAGCTGATTAGGAAAAGAAAAACGAACGAAAAAACGTCAATAAATGTTCAGCCAGTCTCAACCGATCAATGATGGAATAAGTCGAAAATGAATGATAATCAATCTTTTCACACAACTAAACGATCAATTACAATTGTGCCGATCACGGCTTGCGATGAATAAAACATTAGCGAACGTAAGATTCTGGCAGAATCCATCTAATGCATCTAATAGCTTATTATTAGTTCATCAGATAAGTACAATACAAAAGAGAAAGACATATATATGAACGAATACCTTCCCTTTTCCACGGAACGAACGTGAAAGATTAAATGATATATGATAGAATAGATAAAACTTAATCGAAAACAGAAAATAAAAACGGCTGCCTTACAGAATGTTATACGATACAGTAAGGTGGAAAAAGCTAACGCCATGATAAAGCATTATCAAGCACGCAGGACCGAAAAAGGGGTAACACCGCTCCGAAACGGTGGAATGTATGTAATCAATCTGAATAATACAAAAAATACATCTCAAATTGATCCTTGATGGCATAACTCTAAATTACCCTCTCTTCTGGCCTTGCTACCCATTCCTTCCTCTCGGCTGCATAACCAAAAAGTAGTTCTTGCAGCTACCCTATCAGAAGCAAAAGAATTTTGACTGAAGTGAAAAAAGGCGCTGCCTGGATCTGCTTACAAGTTTGCTGGTTCTTTGTGAGACTGGGGCCACCACACACAGCTACACACTGACAACCCTTCCGAAAACTTAACATCCTACAGAGCAGGAGCCCCAAAATGGACGACCAGACATGGGAGGTGGTA
>KZ061972.1:162924-178139 GCA_002091835.1 Anopheles maculatus
TACCACCTCCCATGTCTGGTCGTCCATTTTGGGGCTCCTGCTCTGTAGGATGTTAAGTTTTCGGAAGGGTTGTCAGTGTGTAGCTGTGTGTGGTGGCCCCAGTCTCACAAAGAACCAGCAAACTTGTAAGCAGATCCAGGCAGCGCCTTTTTTCACTTCAGTCAAAATTCTTTTGCTTCTGATAGGGTAGCTGCAAGAACTACTTTTTGGTTATGCAGCCGAGAGGAAGGAATGGGTAGCAAGGCCAGAAGAGAGGGTAATTTAGAGTTATGCCATCAAGGATCAATTTGAGATGTATTTTTTGTATTATTCAGATTGATTACATACATTCCACCGTTTCGGAGCGGTGTTACCCCTTTTTCGGTCCTGCGTGCTTGATAATGCTTTATCATGGCGTTAGCTTTTTCCACCTTACTGTATCGTATAACATTCTGTAAGGCAGCCGTTTTTATTTTCTGTTTTCGATTAAGTTTTATCTATTCTATCATATATCATTTAATCTTTCACGTTCGTTCCGTGGAAAAGGGAAGGTATTCGTTCATATATATGTCTTTCTCTTTTGTATTGTACTTATCTGATGAACTAATAATAAGCTATTAGATGCATTAGATGGATTCTGCCAGAATCTTACGTTCGCTAATGTTTTATTCATCGCAAGCCGTGATCGGCACAATTGTAATTGATCGTTTAGTTGTGTGAAAAGATTGATTATCATTCATTTTCGACTTATTCCATCATTTATCGGTTGAGACTGGCTGAACATTTATTGACGTTTTTTCGTTCGTTTTTCTTTTCCTAATCAGCTAGCAGCTTCCGTTTATGAAATTACACGTATAAAGGCATCCTTAACGATCCTGACACCATCCATAAAACGGGACCTGACCACTCAACCGGCCCCATACACTTCCGGCCAAATGCAAACACATTCGCAGCAGACCAGCAAGCAAAAGAAAATCCCATTCCCCGTGTGGACAGTACAAGATTTACGTTCTACGGACGTTGATTCTTCTATCGCATCGTCTGCTTTATGTTCAACGCATCTTGGACAAACCTACTTCAGACCCGCTCCAACCGAACGAAGTAACACGATGGTACCCGGATCACGAAAGAAATAGTAAGTGCTACGCAAACTCACCGGGTGGCCACTAGAATCCTTGACCACCATCGAGTCCATTCACCATCGAGCGGAAAAACGTTGAGCAAACAAACGAATAAGGAGGAAGCAAAGCGTTACAGGGGAGAATAATATAATATTCTCTATCTTCGCTGAACAACGATTTGCGTTTGCGACCCGCTGGCGTCCCGTACGTACGAACATTTCGGAACCGGGAGGAGGCACCAAAAGAGAAATTTGTTTTCCTCTGACATGACCCACCGTAGAGAGCTTGTCAAGTTTGGTTTTTCTAATGATCAACCATTTACTGTGTTTCAGGTATCAATGGCAATTTTGGTATTAGTGTTTTTTTGTTAGATTACATTAATTTATTAGTTTTTAAACTACCATTTACATTTTTCCACGAACATTAAATACAAAAAATAATGTTACTCATGTGGTAATACATTATATGAGCTGAAGTGACCATTCTTTTGACGTGCAATGGATAATTTCACTTATTATATAAATGGTGTATGGAAAAGAACCTTCCGCTTAACGAATATCTCGTATAAAACTCTCGTATGACTCAGAAAAATACGCTGAAAATTATTAAACTCGTTATAACAGGCATGACTTGATAGGTGTCGAAGATTCTACAAAATTATAACTTTATAAGAAATCTGTGCCATTCGCTCGCACTTCCATCCAACCCCGTTCCAAATGATCCCGTACGGACGAGCAGCTTCCGTTTATGAAATTACACGTATAAAGGCATCCTTAACGATCCTGACACCATCCATAAAACGGGACCTGACCACTCAACCGGCCCCATACACTTCCGGCCAAATGCAAACACATTCGCAGCAGACCAGCAAGCAAAAGAAAATCCCATTCCCCGTGTGGACAGTACAAGATTTACGTTCTACGGACGTTGATTCTTCTATCGCATCGTCTGCTTTATGTTCAACGCATCTTGGACAAACCTACTTCAGACCCGCTCCAACCGAACGAAGTAACACGATGGTACCCGGATCACGAAAGAAATAGTAAGTGCTACGCAAACTCACCGGGTGGCCACTAGAATCCTTGACCACCATCGAGTCCATTCACCATCGAGCGGAAAAACGTTGAGCAAACAAACGAATAAGGAGGAAGCAAAGCGTTACAGGGGAGAATAATATAATATTCTCTATCTTCGCTGAACAACGATTTGCGTTTGCGACCCGCTGGCGTCCCGTACGTACGAACATTTCGGAACCGGGAGGAGGCACCAAAAGAGAAATTTGTTTTCCTCTGACATGACCCACCGTTTCCACCAAGAACAGGGGACGAAATGATCTTATTTTTATTAAGCATTCAGCTAACGCAAATGTGCTTTTTTCCCAACCCGGATACAGGAAGAAAAAACCGAGCACACACACCAATCCTTCCGGTATGGACGGGACGGGAATTTGTACGTCAGTAGTGTTGTACGGAGAGGCAAACACCACCCGAACTCAGATTGGGTCACTGGCAAATAATAAATCCTCTAATGGTATCCGGTTCGGTTACCCCGCTGGGCCACACTCGCATCGCATGCAAACGCGGCACATTTCAACGGGGCCACGCAAGAAAGAGTCAAAAGGTTGCGGATGATGATGTTGCCCATGCTGGGCAGTAAATGATTTTATGCATTAGCCTTTACTACTCGTGATTAGGAAGCTGATAGCTGATTAGGAAAAGAAAAACGAACGAAAAAACGTCAATAAATGTTCAGCCAGTCTCAACCGATAAATGATGGAATAAGTCGAAAATGAATGATAATCAATCTTTCCACACAACTAAACGATCAATTACAATTGTGCCGATCACGGCTTGCGATGAATAAAACATTAGCGAACGTAAGATTCTGGCAGAATCCATCTAATGCATCTAATAGCTTATTATTAGTTCATCAGATAAGTACAATACAAAAGAGAAAGACATATATATGAACGAATACCTTCCCTTTTCCACGGAACGAACGTGAAAGATTAAATGATATATGATAGAATAGATAAAACTTAATCGAAAACAGAAAATAAAAACGGCTGCCTTACAGAATGTTATACGATACAGTAAGGTGGAAAAAGCTAACGCCATGATAAAGCATTATCAAGCACGCAGGACCGAAAAAGGGGTAACACCGCTCCGAAACGGTGGAATGTATGTAATCAATCTGAATAATACAAAAAATACATCTCAAATTGATCCTTGATGGCATAACTCTAAATTACCCTCTCTTCTGGCCTTGCTACCCATTCCTTCCTCTCGGCTGCATAACCAAAAAGTAGTTCTTGCAGCTACCCTATCAGAAGCAAAAGAATTTTGACTGAAGTGAAAAAAGGCGCTGCCTGGATCTGCTTACAAGTTTGCTGGTTCTTTGTGAGACTGGGGCCACCACACACAGCTACACACTGACAACCCTTCCGAAAACTTAACATCCTACAGAGCAGGAGCCCCAAAATGGACGACCAGACATGGGAGGTGGTACAAATGTATCGAAAATTGTGTACAATTTTTCATTTCACCCTTCCCTAATGCTGTTCCGCGCGCAGTGTGTGAGTGTGCCTTCGGAGGCGCCATATTTCTACGTTCGCTTATATGTAGAAACGCAGATGACGGAACGCAATTTCTACCCCGTGTTAGGCTTCTTCCATTTACCACCGCTTCCATCGTAACAGCGTCAGCGCAAGAAAGCGGACACCGAAAGAGAGCTTGATCGATCCTTTCCCATTTCATGCAGCATCTCGAACTCGGCGTCGCTCGTACATGGGAGGGTATTATATTGAATGCTTTATTTTATTTATTTTGCTGCATCACACCCTCACCATTCCCCTGTGTCCACAAGCGCGCACACACACACACACACACACACATTTGCTATGGGTGAGTGGATCGTTTTTATTTTCTGATACCCCGACTGCTGCTTCTGAGCTGGGACGAGATCCCGTTTGCTCTCAGATTCTGGGTGAACAATTTTGTTTTTTGCTTATGCTTGGGCACACCTTCATGTCTTGGCATGCGCGTCCAGGGAAATTGATGCGAAATTGTGAGGATAAATCGGTCACATGGTAGAAGGAAGACACCAAAAACAGCAAACTAAGGTGTCCCGAATAAGAGAATTTGCTGAATAGGGAAAAATCACACCCCGTTCGTTCGTTTCTTAACTTATATTGGGAAAATTACCCAACAAACTGTGTTCTAAACCTGTGCAGAGTTTGTTTTAAAAAACCAGGCTTGGATGTTTGTAGTTCAGGAGAAAGGAGTTGAGAGAAAATGTTTCTCTAGCAAACAAACTTACGCTCCATATTTAAGCTTATAAACAAAATATAAAACGTTGAGAATACTACTTTACGCTTTGGAATTTCAAATACAATTTCTTTATATCATTTTTATATTTTTATTGATAAAATTCTCAACATGACGCCCTAAACTAGAAAACGTTTAACGGTCGTACTTCACCGACGTGTTATAATAGACTTCAGAGTAATCACACTAGGATGAGATCATTTGCACATTGATTATTCAACATTCGCCCAAATAGTATAATGGGACTGGGACTGGGCCTGGGCCGGCCCGGTGGTATATACGATAGCGGCGCCGGTCTCTACACGATAGGACTGAGGTTCAAATCCCGTCCGGACCACCTAGCTAGCAATAGCAGGCCACGACCTCACAAGGTAGTAGTGCCTGCCACGCAAGAAGAAAGAAGGACTGGGAGCGATCATGGAAATTAAATCAAATAAGCTAGAAATGGTAAGCCAAACACTCTCGAAGTTGTGGTGCTACATCAAAAGAATCAAAATAAAAAGAAGAGAAGAAGATTCGGATTGCTAAAAAGCCAGTATTCTTCTTTAGGACAAAACTTCAAGCTATGCGTTGGTCCGATTTGTAGCATAATATTTTTGATCTTCAGATGCCTTCATTTCGACTAAAGTTCCATATCGTTTACAGACTTTTTGATACGCAAAAACTGTTGTCGAATGAGACACATTGGCAAAACGATAGTTAGTAGAGAACCGAAATTAGTAGAGCAAAACGTATCCATACCGATGTACATCTCACAACTTAATGTTGAGAGTTATTTCGAATAACAGAAATTAAACAAACGACAAACAGGGAAACATTAAGCAGACACAAGTTAAGTTATTGTTCATGCAGCAATGGAAATCTGGATGGAATCAACGGAAAAATACACACACACACATCTCATCACAATACATCAATGCTTCGAAATGTGATAGAATAATCAATCAATGTATGGAAATACGATACACGTGCTATGTAAACCATCATAGGGAGACTTGATATTGAAGGATATAGGGTAAAACTTTTCGTTATCTTTTTCAAACTCTTTCACGAACAAACATGGACGATAGGACAATTTCTTCATACCGCAAGACTTCTAGCGGGTTTAACCTTACATCTTATAACGATAAATATAAAACGCATATCTATTTATCCTTCATGCCAACCATGCCCTTGATTCAGTAGGGCGCATATCTCAAAGTCATTAATATCGAACAACTCTATTCTGCAACGAACCTCATCAGCTTCCTTAAACAATAATAATACCCATAAAACAAAAAGTTCCTTCTCCACCAACCAAATTGCGCAAACGGCTTGATTTCAATTTCATTGTACTTGATCTATTGTACAAGCAGCGGTACCAGCACAAGATGGGAAACATTGGCGATACGAACCGGCTCCAAAGATTGATTGCACTCAATTTCCAATCATCTTTTCCATATAAATTGAACCAGGTAATAGATTTTATGGCGTTTTCTTTTGTTTGCACCTTTCGGAAAACACGCCAAAAGTATCGTCGTCGTCGTCGTAGTCGTGTTGACTGGGCGCCAGGCCTGATCCCCAACCGCCATCGAGTACGAGACATTTGAATGGTAATGCAACGAAATGGAGTTTCACTTACCACTTGCTTCGTTTTCTGCACAATTTGTTTCGGCTTCAGTGTGCGCAGATGATTTGGCAGCTCGGGCGATGACTTTGAGGCTGCTCTGCTTCCCTTTCCGGCCGTCTCCTTCGGTACTGTATTCTCTTTGTGTCCACCGTTTGATAAAGCTTTGCTCGAGCTAACTTTTGAGCTGGAGCTGGAGCGAGCGGCAGAGCGACCGTTTTCTCCCGCTTCCAACAGTTTCGGTTGTGCTCGACGCATTTGTTCCAACTCGACTTCACGTGCCACGATCTGCTTGCCGAAGTAGGTGGAGCTTTGACCGCCAGTTCCGCTGAAGCTACACAACTGATCAAGATCCGGATTCAGCTGGTATTGATACGTTCCTTCGGGCGTTTTCAGCTGAATGTAGTTTAGCCCAAAATCTGCCATCACTTCCACCGTGTGTGTGAGGTCGGATTTTTCTCTACAAAAATACATACAAAAAGGAATCAACCATACACACTCAATAAATCGCGCCAGCCGTAACACAAAGCAGAAATTTATTCCATTCTAATCCACTTACTTCTGGGATAGAAGCTGCAGGGAAACCGATCGCAAAGACGGATTGATGACACGCTTCAGCATCGGTATCGTATCGATTAGCACTGCTGCACCCTCGCCGATGCCTTTCAGGTGGGCAGACAATCCTTTCCGTAGCCCGGTAAGAATCATCTTCGTACTGGTCAGTTTTTGCGAGTGCTGAAACATATCAAATTACAATGATTTCCCTACATTAGAAAAGGATTTATAGCGTAATGTAGTAGCAACAAAATAACGACGATAAAAAAAACTGACAGAGTTCACAACAAAAGTAAACATAATTTATAACTCACAAGATGGAAATCATTCGGGGCCTAAAATGAGAATATCAAGCACCCAACTCGAAAATACAATCAAACGTACCCGGAGACGAGGAAAAGGTGGAAAATTGTATAAATTTTCCAACACAATTTCGCTCGAGCCTTCTCAGATCCGCTTCGCGATAGGAAACGAATCCGATCGGACCCTTTTGAGCTGATAAGCCTAATAAAGGAACAAAAACATGCGAATAAAAGCGGAAATCTGTGAGAAACCGTACATCCCTTCAGGGTTTATTTTTGGTCTTGCCTTTTCTGTTCACCACCACCGCGTCTCACAAACCACTTTTGGGCCCTTGCTTGCTTTTCCACGTCGAAGGAGCGCGGTTCACGAGGCCGCGCTTCGAGAAACAAAAAAATTAAAGGGTAAATTAATATTGAATAATTAATAGAATCATTTCATGAAAAAACACTCGCAAAAAACTCGCCCTGGCGAACAGGGTCTCTCCTGTCCAGCACCACGGTACACATTCCTCCATTTTGGGGCTCGTACGCGGGCAAATAGGTTTCTCTTATTCCAGGGCCCGAGTATCGAGGTCGAGCGCGTTCTTCAATTTTTTGTTAAGGACGTGTACGAGTGGTTGAATATTGCGCCTTCCATCTGCGCTCCTAATTTATCCGCGCCCTTACCGTGATTCGAGTGGGAATTAATTTCCTTTTCATCCGAAAATCAAAACAACAAATTTTTAAACGAAAAAAGCTACCAAACCAAACCGCCAACTTAAACTCCAATTCTTCACAGTGATGGTGACGAAGATGTGCATCCTATCTTATTTTTACCAAACTCCGACAAACTCCGGTACCGCTGTGTTTAGGTTAAAAAAAAAATTGTCGACCGTGATAAAGTACCTAGGGCTCAAAAGGTGTGTACTGCAACAAACATGACACTTTTCAATACCCGAAGCACAATCTTGTCTTGTTGACACCATCTCTTGCAGGCCACGCGAGACTGTACGGAGCCTCCCGAAAAGAGAGTCTCATTAGTGTAACAGGTGCTCCAAAAAAGGAAATACCCTGTATCCCAAACGTAGACGCAGCTAAACCAGGACAGAATGGCAATAATGAAGACTAGAAGGCGTTTGATGGATATTTTTTGGGAAGAAATGTTCTGTCGCCTCACGTCAGCGACACGATTATAAGCTCAATTAGAACCGTGGGAGATGGAAGCAGACTTCGTGTACAGTATCTATCGCCCAAGCTTGGCCGTCCCACGGACACACAGCAATCGTGCCTTCCATGTTTTTCCAAAAGAAAGTGTGGCAAGTAGTGGTGAGCGGAAAACCGCATTACAACCGTTATTTACTTATCCACGTACGAAGGCTTAGGTCCTGGTTTTCTAATTATCTCTTCAACGGGAATAACCCTCGCCACTACGCGGCACTGGCCAATGTTGCTTTTAATGCACATGCACATAACGAAGCCATGGGCAAAACTGCTACCCACCATCACCACTCATTCACTAACACAAGAGACTGTGTTTCGCTGCCTGTTCTTGGAGCTATTTCCCGTGTCAACATCGTTTGCTTGCAGGAAGAGCGACCTCTTCATCACACCATTCGTCCTCCAACCGTGATTTCCACCACACCAATGGAAAATGCAGAAACTCCGACGATAGCAAGGAAGTACAAAAAGAATTATTTAAAATGGTGTAAATTATGTTTAAACTGTGTGTATTCTATTAACCGACGTGTATGCGGTAGTTCTAGCCGTATAGCCACCATACCCTGCTTGCATCTCAGTGCAATTTTGTATTCCTTCCAACAGCCCATTCTATTCTAGGCTCGAGGCCATGCTTCTTGCAAACGTGACGATGATGTGTGCACTCGGGATAAAAAGCTCAATCACGCCGTGACCGTAATAACGTCGATAGCAAGCAAGGAAGGCAGACACGGAGGAAATTCTTCAATTGACACCGTGACATTATCTGGTGGTTAAGGATGTGTGTAGCAAGAGCGTGTTCTTTCACACATTCCGGTTGTGGTGCTCGTTAACGTTTAACCATGTCAGAGGTTGAAGTTTCACATTGTTTCAGCAGTAGATGCATTGATGGTCAAAATAAAAATCCTTGTTAAATTTTAAATCCTTATTTAAATATATTGTTCAACCGAGCACACCCGGGATAAGGTGCCCTTTCACGGTTCGGAGGAGAAAATGTTTCCCAACCGATGTGAAATGTATATTAATTATAATTTAGTATAAGCAATATGGTCAGGCCAAATAAATAAAAACAAAAGTCGAAATCCAAATCATGCTGAATTTAATTTTCGGAGCAAGCGAGGGGACATCCGAAACATCGAGGAGAAAGCTTCGATTCTTCTTTGCCAATTCGCGGTTACAGGTGCCTCGTGGTGCAAACTTCATCTACCAAGAGAACTTGGATTCGAGGAGAGTCCTCGACATACAAGCTTCATCTACCTATCGATCCTCGAGAGAGAGCCTTGTTTAAGGCATGGACTCTATCGAAGGAAGGAATATGCTCAGAAGATTTTTTTGCACTGTGTGTGTGGAAGGATAATCGAGCAACCAAGCTCTCACTATTGCGCTCATCCGAGGATTTCATCGTTCATCCGAGGATTTCAGAAAGACGGACGTTTCATGAATTTGTTTTAAGGCTTTCACGTAGACCACGGAGACCTGTTTATCCAATAACAAGTAGTAAATCTATTTCAAACTCTACGATAAATATCGAAAACTTTCCTAAAATTCTGACAGAAAGCGATAGATATTAGACCAATGTTAACCATACATCCAAGTGCAAGTGCGTGGCAACTCCAGATTGTTGCCATACGGAATTAGAGATTCCTATTTAGATTGCATCCTTGGAGTACGGACGCGCACCCCCACAATACCGAAGGAAAATCTGAACAGTAATTAATAAAACACCAGCACGTTTTGTCGTTCATCCACGCCTTTGGACAACGGGACGGAACGGGAAGCTCGAAAAAAGCGGGCAGTTATTTAAAGAAAACTTTTGAATTGTACCACATACACGTAACGAGACACGTAAAAAATTCTATCTACCATGCTACTATATCAAAGACCCCAACGGTAAGGGAGGGTTTCTTTTCATCCTGGAAAAACGGAAACGACGTAATAGAAAGCATAATTTTATCTTCCACCATATTTCATCAAGTGCAGCCTCGGTCCAACACAAAATTCCGGAATGAATAGTAAGAGTCCTTCAGAAACAGCTCCCTCAACACTTAATCGAGCGTGGCGGCGTTAACCCCTGAACTCTAGCCCTGTTGTACCACTTACCTCGTAGCCCTTACTGGGAAAATTGATTTTTGGCCAGGCCAACGTTGCAAACAGGTAGTGCCACATGACGAAAGCGTAGGCCAGATACGGATAGATGGCGTAGTTTTGCAGCTGGTTTACTGTACGCTGTAACCGATCGTTAAAGCTAAACCATTCCGTTGCTTCGGCCACACCGCACATGTCCGCGTCAGGCATTTTCTGATGCAAATAGTTTTCGTACACACCCTGCATTAAACGCTCGTAGTCACCGGCCATTGTGACCACCTGGAGGACGTTAGACATTCGCGTCGAAGCTGACATATCGGTTAGCGTAACCATTTCTGTTACAGTGGCGTTCGGGTCGAAGGTAATTGTTTTTTTGGGCCGTGTTATCTGAAATAAAAGAGAATTGCATTATAAATGCATAATTGTTATTTCTGATTATTAGACATCAATCAATTAAAGCTGTACACTGTTAAATGTTGTCTTCCTGAATCATGGCACAGTTCATTCAAAATCAATAAGAAATATTTCTTTTCACATTCCTTTGCATGTTTCCGTGTGCAAAGGTAGTTTCGATAACCTGAATGGGGGCAATAAATTTTGTGAAATCAATTATTAATGACATAAACAAACCGAAGTCATCATTATTAGCCATTATTTGGCACATTTTTCATTTGTTTTCCGTACTTTGAGGGGGACATACGCCTTCGATTGGTGTCAATACCCTTCTTGAACGGTACTTGTTGTACTTCCTATTAACTAGGGCATGGCTTTTATTGACGTATGCATCGGTTAACGACCCGTAACCACGTAATGCAACAGTCGAACATTCCGTTCGATTCGTTATTATTAGTCTGTCAGCTGATTTCCAAACACGAAAACCCGTACGGGCGCTCACGTTGACGGTGCTCATGTACACTACTGTAAACAGTATTCCATAGCAACACCTGCGAGCCTAGCAACGGGTCGAATATATCATCATAACCATACATAATTCCTTCGAAACCCCTAACCTTGGCTACCGATAAAACATTTGCTTCAGTTTCGAAAGTTCAGCGGGTCCGGTAACATCACGGACACACTCCCTTCGTACGAGTATTTACGGTACCAGGTTTTCAGTGCTCAACGGCCCCACAATGTCTGCACTGGTCAACTATCCAAGGGTGCGCCTTTTGGAACCAAATGCAGCACTAACGCCTCTGCTGCAAGAAATTCTCCGTAACTGCGAGCGACGAAACATTCGATACGATCGACCACTGGTCCACTTCATCATGAATCTGCTGAGCTTGGATCCTCAGTACGAACTGTTCATGGAAACGCTCAGTGCGGATCGACGGAATCATGACGATTTCGTTGACGCTTGCTCGAATTTGCTAGCAGACGACCGATCACCAACAATGATCACGCTCCGTATGCAGTGCTTCTTTCTCGATAATTTCTTCGACAAGGACGAAATTGTGGAGAAGCATGCGCGCAATCTGCAGACCAAAACGTTCGCTCTGACGAAAGAGATCATCGACAACGATGTCATCACCAAGGATGAGCAGGATGAGGTGTTTAACAAGGTGATCCTGGACATTGTGATAAACATGGGTTTGGGCAATCCGGACTGTAAGGATGTTATAGCCGAAACGATGCGCGCCCTAAACTCGGTGATGTCTCGCAGCGACAAGGCAAAGTTCGTCACACTCGATCGAAAGGACCGTCTGATGGCGTTAAAAGACATTCGCGAAATTGTGGCCGGCATCCGCATCTTTAACAAACACTCCGGAAATACCGCCAACGGAATGGCTGACTGTGAGTGAAGCAACACCACTATAACTTGCTCGATTTTAAATGTCGTTTACACTAATTTAAACTTTCAGTGCCAAAAATTATCGACCAGTCACATGAATCGACGAAATCGATTCTTCAAATAACGCTGTGTGAAATCATGGACAAGGTGAACCTGCTGACAAGCGCTCTGAACGCTGCCATAGCGTACGATTTGCGAAATCGATCGATTATAACGCTGCTGCCGGAAAACATTACCGCCGATGATTTTGAAACCATCAAAGACCTGCTCGCGATGTACCGGCAGCACGAGGTGTACACGCGAAAGCTTATAGACGAGCTGGCTAGCATTAAGCAGAGCATTGATGGGTGTAAGCAGGAGTACGAGGCGAAGCTGTTGCGCATCCACGAAGCGGTCCAGTATCGTACGGCCATCCCGACCGATCGTGTTTTTGTAAGTATTTGATCGCTTGTTATGTACAGTTATGTACGATAAAACAATTAGATCATCTTGTTTTGTTTTGTTGCTTGTCAAATTAACGTAACGGTGAAAAAACCAACGAATCAATTTTTTATCTTGAAATATTTTGTTCAAGATCATGGTCATTGGCAGATGTTTGGCAGAATAATTGCGGAATCTGGCGGCGCAGTTGTTTGTACAACCTAAGCGATATATTGCAAACCTTTTGGGAACATCACCCGACCAGATCTTCTCAATACAGCCCTTAACTATCCTGCTACTTACGAACAGATTCAGCTCGTCCCAGATTAGCTTGAACGACTTTAAAATATTTTCTAGTCACAATCCCCTAATCAGGTCTATCACCTTCAAAGTAATCTTTCGATGACGCCTCTATTTCATCGATGAATTTTACTATTATCAATCGTCTTTAAGCACCAGAGAAGTGTCCTACTTTTACGTAGCCAGCATTGTTGCCTTTTTTCTGATTTACCATTTAAACACAAAGGTAAATCTGAATTTCAAAATTGGAGAGTAGAATGTTATATCCTTTTCGTTGATAATTTTAGTCGTGGCTGGCTAAATTTATAATTATACATGGTTTTCTTTTCAGCCTAAATTTTCCGAACTAACACGCGTTTGGCTGCAGTTTCAAAATTTCATCTTTCTTCTTTCGGAAATGAACCAAATTAGTAACATGCTCACAAACCTCACGGAGCGGTGCGCTAGTTTCGATGATCTTGCTTACCGTTTGCTCGGTGAGAGTCAGATACAAACCGATGTGGATCGGTTAAACAAAGTCATTTCGAAGCGCTTTGTCCTGCCAGATCCAAAGAACTGTGAAATTGTTCCGTATGAAGAAAATATGCATGTAAGTAGAAAATGATGCTCTTAGCTAAGGGCACTGCAGTACGTTTAAATCATTTTATTTTTCAAACAGATTCAACTACTGAAATTTTGCTTGTGGCATTTAGCCGAAGGCAAGGGTTTACTTATGCCTGGCAGCACTGAGCTAGGTGTGTGTCGTGTGCAGAAGGAATACTTTCTCTTTAACATCCCCGAGCCGGTGTCATTTTTCGACGAGGATCCGAATAAGTATGATACTAGCTTATTGTGAAAAATTTTAAACTGCATTACTCCCTCCACACAGATACTTCTTCAAAATAGTCGAGACGGCAAGGAAGAAAATACAACTCATCTGTCTGCTGAACATGTACGACAAGGTACATTCTTCATACAACGCGCCCCGAAGCGAGGGCTTTCAGATGAAGATAACTACCACCTGCGATCAGGAGGTACAAACTGATTTACATCCAGTACCGTCCAACATTGACCGAGAGTATCGCTGGAACGTGTGGGATTACCGGCGGGAGGCAATCCGGCTTGCGAACATTCGCACCAAACGGACCACCTCCGTGCAGACGCTCGAATCGAGCCGAGCGATTCCGAAATCGACACAAATTTATCTCGGCAAGCCGCAGACCACTCAAACCCGGGTCAGCCGTAGCACGGAAACGGAACAACGACGACAAACCGGACTGAAAGTGATCGAACCAACGGCACCGTCACCATTGAAGGTGTATGCGCTTACACTAGCGCAAACAAGTCGTTCCGCCTTTAACCGAAACGGAGAGCGTTAGATGGGTGCTGCTGACGTAACATTTTACCAAAATAGTCGTAACAAGCGTTACATTGTAGTAAGTAAACTTTTGGAAGCTAACCATTCCCTCAACCATACCTGGAATATTGATGACCATATGTTAAAAAGTCCTCGATGGCGATCCTTCTGGCCAACGTTGCACTTGAGCACGTCCGTGAGTCGAATCGGTTTTTTCATGCAAGCAAAGAACTGTAACATCGACAGGCAGGCCCGTACATCGTTTCCGGTCTTTTCTGCCAGTGCTAGCATCGAGGTAAGATCCGTTGTGATTTGTTCCTTCTTCGCAATCACGAGCAGCCTACGGAGAGCAAGTACAAATTTAATTCGATTCAAATAAGGGAACCAATTGCCGAGTTTTTCCTACATACCGTTCCGCGAGTCGAGCACATTCTGTTGGCGGAAAGTTCACCACATATGCAACCTGACGCAACTGCCGCAATGCCGGCGCATACATGTCGTTGCAAATGCAGATGATCGGTCGTTTAAGTACAAACTTATCGCGACCAGCTTTGCCCGCTTTCTTAGTACCTCCGGCTTTCTGTGACCCGCCAGACGCATTGCCCGCGATAAATCGAAGCAGAAACTCAATGGCCGCCACCGGTGCACCATCGATTTCATCCAGCACAATACAGTTCGGTCGGTGCTCCTCGTTCAGTACCGATTTCATCTGTGTTCCGTTTTCCAGCACCAACCGGAACGCATCCGGACTACGATCATCAGACGCATTTACCTCCCTTATGGCGTAACCGGCGTGTCGAGCGATCGTGTGTGCAAGTGTAGTTTTTCCTAACCCAGGAGGACCACACAGTAAGGCCACCTTCTGAACGGGACAACCATGTTCATCCAGCTCCGTGTTGAGGGTGGAGCGTGCCTTTCGGGCTCCTTTCATCCAACCACCGTTTGATTCGAACCGGCCCGTTTTCTTGTTGAAATTGCTCAGCTGAGCTTTGGTGTCTTTTGCCTTTTTTACTGGCTCTCGGTTAAAAACCACCTTGTCCCAAAGTTTAAGCCACTGAAGCAGGCTGCGGTTTGTGGTTTCGTCGGACAGCAGATCAATATATCGCCGGGGACGATACTTTTCTACCCAGAGCACATTGCTTTCGCTTGGTATAACAATTTCCTCAATCTCGGGCATTTGGGACGGAAGAGCCAGTAAA
>KZ061972.1:183954-256005 GCA_002091835.1 Anopheles maculatus
CCAAAGAGGGGCCCGCGCTGGCAGTACCGATTCCTGCGAAGGATGTGGCAGATGTAGCCAGTTCTCCCGACAGGCGTACTCGTAGAACATCAGCATCAGCAGCGCAGCGCTCGGCACGGTGTAGATGAACAGGAACTTGCCCATACCGTGTATGTGGACGGGAAGGTTGTGGACGAGGGGTGGTGCGGCCGAACGCTTCCGGAGGTAGGCGGTAAATAGATAGCCGGAACCGATGACCCAGCTCGTCAGGAGTGGCACAATCACGAACGTTAGCAGCGCTTTATCGGATTGGTTTCCAATGAAACAGGATCCTGAGAACGAAAGTAATGGGGAAAAAACACAAACATTAGGGAAATTTTGAACGCGCTCAAGAAAAGCTCCACTAACGGAGGGAATACTAGTTTACTAAGAGTGTTATTTTAGTTTCACAACTTCACAATCAATACCTACGGACACACACACACATCGGCCAAGCGGCCAATAAATAAATAAAAAGGTGGTTCATCTCCTGTCATCGCCTTGCCTAATAGGATACCCTTTCGCCATTTTCTCATCTCTTCCCCTCACTGTGTGTTCTGTGATTTAAGCGATTGGCCACATCTTCTTTACCCACAACGCCCAGCCTCGCGTTCTGCAATCGTAGATTTATACGTCTTAATTTCGTGCAACATTTTAAGATAAATACCACCTTCCCGGTGAGCGAAAAACTCCCCGTCGTGAAACGCATAACGCATCTTTTTCCACCCATCTTGAAGTTGGAAAACTCCGACCCATCGATTAGCGAAGTGAGAGAAAAGTGCTACAGATCTACACAGTACCGCTAGGCAGAGAAACACTGAGCGAGAAAGCAAGCGCGAGAGAGTACGCGGCCAACGAAAGCAACGGAAGGAAATACTGAAAATGGCTTAGCTCACGCCTGCTGCCGGCAATGAATTAATTATCCAAACAAAATCAAACAATAAATTACGGAATAATAAATAAACATCAGGTCGCGGCCGTACGGTGAAATGCTACATCTTATGCGCGTCGAAGTTTTCCGACCGAGTTCATGCTTTTCCACGAACGCATACGTGTGTGTGTGTGTGTGTTTTGGATCGTATGATGTGGAAATTTTATGTTGTCTAGATGAATTAGTTACCACATTATTTGTACTTTCCACACAATGTTGTTTCAAATTGTAAACCATCTTAAATTTCACAGATGGCGCTAGTTTACAATACACCAAGATAAGCTGTCAAGTATACTATTCGCATTAGTTTATTCTTAAATGATCCTCTATACTCTGATTGTCTCTCTCTCTTTCTTTTATCATTTATTGATAACATTTAAGGCATTGTCTTCTAAAAACAAACCATACAACAATGCATCTTATGGATACACATCAGCAGCAACGAAAGAAACGCTTCTCGCTGTTTGATTAAAGAATAAACTCATCTGTCAGCTCTCTGGCCTATCGGGGCGGCGGCTGATCAAGACCCGTCCGATGCTCGTTAACTACCAACCGGCTACCGTCTCCAGCAAAGGGATTACAAATTTTACCCCTTTCCAGCACCCTCCAGCCAATTGGAAAAAGACCGGGAAAAAGGTTGGAAATCGTTCCTTCACACATTGCCGTAATCGATGGATTAGCCGGTGTGTGGCTTGCGCAGTAACGGAAGGCACAAACAGACCATCAAACGGACACGTAGTTCACGGGGCCATCGATCTCGATCACTGCACGGAGCGGGCAAGAATCCTGACGCGGTGCCCTTAATTTCTTCGAACTGTTTATTGTAATTTATTTAATAGAACAAACACTGGAAAAACACGCACACACCGATGCACGAACATCGGAACCCTTTTTGAATGTTCGATGCGGCATGCAAGCAAGCAATAAATCGGTGTTATCAGCTGGAGGCCTGATGAAGTTATGTACACGTTGTGCATTCTCGTTTAGACAGGCAGGTGCATTCTATCGCTTCATTGAAGATCGTGATCGATTGGAGGGCGTACCGGGAATGAAGATGAAGATGTCTGCTGGAAGACTAATGGACTTCTTGCATCTAATGTGTGAGCATTGCATTGGTGAACGGTACCGGCTGTACTGCTTTTTTATAGTAATGTTTACTCGTATTGTGAAGAAAATATAGTTAAATCAGCTCTCAGCTATTTCTTACTAAAATCTTCTCCAATAGAACTTAAACTTTTTCTTATTTCGGTTGAATCTTACAAAAAAAATCGAACCATTATTGCTCACGGACCTCTTCAAAAAGCGACAAAATCGTACTCTTAATAAAACAAATAAAAACCAACTCAACCTTACTGAAGTGCAAACAATTTGCTGCTGAAGTGCAGTCCCAGTCTAAAAGGGTGAAAAGGGTCAATATGGAATGGCCAGTTCCCAACCCTCCCAATCTGCGGTTAACAACTGCGTGCGAAAGTGCGTGCCAAAGCTAGCACTCAAAAGAAGCCACGCTAAATCTCACCTCCAATCGATGGTCAAATAAAATTAAAAAGCAAAACGCACAGCTCCAAACCGGAAGGCCAGAAAATCGGCCGGCAAGCAATTGCAATAAAGCGCAGGAAAGGAAGCATTATTGCAAATCTCTTAACACGCTCGTTCAACAAAGCGGGGGGCGAAAAAACAAAACTACGAAAGCAAAACATTTGAATGCACTTTACTTGAGTGACGCACATTTATGCAGCAACAGCGTTCACCACATTTGGGGCACAAACAGCACCTGGAATGCACTTTCAAGATGCAGTCGGAGCCGCGTCTCGGTCGTAACCATTTCGCACCGGTGGATGGAAACTGTGATGGTAGATGGGGTTGGTGGAATATGTTGGAAGGGTTTTACTTACGGCACCATATCCTTGCCGAGGTTTGCGCTCCGGATGTGGTGAAGAAGGAGAACTGTGTGCAATATTGCTGTGGTGACGTGTTTCAACATATTTTACCTTTACTGTAATGAACACACGCACACACACACAAACACAATCTCTGGGCGTGCAATCTGGCCCCTGACGTTATTTTGAGGCAGGTGTGGCTTTTAGTACATACTTTCAGATAGTTACCCTTGAAGCTGAAGTGTGATAGGTTTCGAACCATTTGATAAGAGTTTTATAACATCTTTCTTTAAAATTTAATGCTAAGATGAACACCATTCGTTTGAAAAGAATGGAAAAACATAGATTTTTTGTTTATTCGTTCATAGGTCTTTAAACTAGCGTACATTGACTTACTAATCTTTTGGGATGCCACTAAGATCTATGAAACCATTTCGAAGTTCTGCGTTGTTTATCTTTGAGGAAATTGGAATCAAAGGCCCCAAGAGGCTTTCCTGTGGGAGCCTCTTGTAGGATACTCTTGTACTTATGTGTACTAAAATTTTATTGAGACTTCGCTTAACACTGCAGTTAGTGATGGTAGAAATTCAGAGCTCACTGCGCTTCCAACCACCTCTCATTACTGTTGGAATGAGACTGAAGAGACTCCTGCAACCTTTAAAGGTGATCTACTGTCGGTGATCACAGTTATTTTCTCGAGATTACTAATTACTGCTAATGATACGATCATTTCGGTTAATGCCAGATTGAGCGAATGAGTCGATCTCAACGAATCCTGAAGTCTCATCAATATCCCTTGCTTTTGTTTGTCAATTAAAAACCACAAAAATAAAAATACGAAGATTCATCTCTACATGGGTTGTAAGCATTTGTTCTATAAAAAAACACTATTCAGACTCCTGCAAAACATTTTCTCCTGTATTCCAAACATTCTTTCTCTATAATACATACCGCCATTGATTTTGTAAACAACTGACTCGTGCATTTACATGTTGCCCTTTAACGAACCAGTTTGTTTGCAGAAACATTTCCTCTCTTGAAGCATTTCATTTTCCAGCTTCTTTTGAATATTCAGCAGCTTCAAGAAAATGGTGAACACTGCACAGCTCACGGCGACGCTAAACGACGGTAGCACTGCGCCTTCAATTCAGTCCGCCTGCATTGCTGCCATTGTTCCCATCGCAATGCGTCGCGTTCTATCTTGTTCTCGTTTTCTCTAGCGGCAACAACCAATACCTCTCCTATATTGGAGATTTAGTTTACATGTGGGAAACGAACAGCATCCTCCCACCGTGCTATGTGATCCCGTGACCCGAACCCTGTGGACCACTGAATACCCACATCTTATGTTTACAATTTAAATAAATTACTAGCACAACTACGGCAGAAGAAATCCTTTTACAGCGACAGTAGGCAATGCCGAAGGAAGCCATTTATTTCACCTTTAATTGAATCCGTTCTCCAATTCCCATTGCCCCCATCGATGCCAAGGGGACAACAAAAAACCAAAACAATTCACCTTTTCCAACAAACAACAAGTTTGCATTTGTTGTTCGGTCCCAGATTTCCACAGCCCCGATCGTACGGTTTCGAGCGCTTCTCCTGGTGTGCCTTATTCCTTCATTTTTGCTCCAAACAAAACAGAATCCCTTAAAAAGCGACCAGAAAGTAAGCGAACGCACCGCCACAGACAATGCGTTCGGTCAACCAACAAACCTCGGAACTTCTCCTTTGCAGATTCCGATCAACCTTCCATTGCGCTGCTGCAGTACGAAGACAAAAAGAGAATGAAAATGGGAGCAAAACTGCGCATAAGGTTGGTGCTGTGGAGCAAAGAATGTCCCAGCAAGATGCACGGTTTGAATGGTTCCATTGTTTTCCTCTTTTGCGTGTGGGGTTGTGAGGCTCGGGGCACGGAAAATAGGGGATGCTGGTTAATGTAAAGATTGGGAATGATTTATACGCTTCGTTCGCATAATTTGTGGCTTTGTTTTATGCTCGCTGTACGCGATCGATGCTAAGGATCGTTCGATAATGTGGCGACTCTAACCCTTGAGGGCACAGTACGCGGCAAGGAAAGAAGTAAATATCGCTTTAAAAATTATTAATATAAATGTGAGTAAGCCCCCTATCAACTTCGAACGTCATGTTTCATTTAGCAATAATATGTAAACAAGCTTTACGTCCAAAAACTTCTATTCTATCACTTTCGTTCTCTTTTGCTTTATGAAAGCTTATTAAAAACGTTCACAATGCTCCACTTCCTAGCGTGGGAAGACAATTGCACAGATACAAACAATCACTAACAAGCAGAACTCGCTTGTCGCGCCGTTCACTGTGCATAAAACGCAAAGAACAATCCTTTCGAATGGAGCAGCTAACAGAAGATCCTTTTTCATTGTTAACCAACGCCGAAAACATATCTTCCGTCTCTTCTTCTTCACACCATTATGAGCACACCGGTAAGATCTTTTGCCGGTGCGCATGTACTTCAAACATTTCCGACCGGCTCGTTCAAAAAATGGTGTGAATCCGGTTTTGTTTTCTCCTTGCAATAGAAATATAAACCGACGATCACCAGCATGCATCGTGCCCTCGTTTCAAATTTTATTTCTACTACTAAAAGCACCGACACCGACACACGTGTTTCCTTTGCAGGATGAGCTACGATCATCGAGTTATGCAGCTTTTGTTTGCTAAAAATACAGGCGATAAGATTGCTTTTCTTGCATTGGAAAACAATATGGTACGACACCAACAACCGCCGGATATGCAATTCGATTGCACTAACGAGCGGTTCCGGCCACCAGAAGCGTGTGAAATTTGACGGGTTAAGGTGTAACTGGATACGCGAGTTCGGGCCCGAAAGGAAGGACGTGTCTGATTGCAGCACAATGGAGCTAAGGTGAGAATGGAGTTGCATTGTACTCCATTGTGTTCTTTTTGAATAAGCGCATGAAGATGAAGTCTAGTGAAAGCGTAAGCATTCTTGTGCGCTAAATATTTATGGGTACGAGTAGCACATTCTGTGTAACTGCTTAATGAGATGTATCGAAAAAAAGGAATAAATGCCAAAAATATAATGTCTTAAATAACCAATAAGATGAAAAGTAAAAATTAATGTATGTTAAAAAATCGGCTAAGTACGTATTTTACAGAAATATTGGTAATCTTCTTCAGCGAGTCCTTGGACAGTTAGGTGACTAACGTGAGCAATGGCTATCATAAAAATAAATGGTTGCATGTTGTTCAATTCCTTCGAGTCATTAGCGACCAGATCTTGGGTACACGAAGTTTTAGACATGGCCTCTGTTCAAAACTGACGAAACCTTCTTAGTCGCGTTCGAGAGGAAGTTATATGTGCTGTTTGGTAACCTCACCATCGTGCAGTGAATTAGAATCTCCAGACTCAGTTCATGTCATGAGAAAGGCACCGGACAACCCATCCCAGTAGAGTCAGGTTTAAGTCGTCCGCATAGCCCGAAGAAGCATGGTAGGCCCAAACTTGGATAGAGCGATGGCATTGATGCATCCGTCAGAAAGGCCGGAGTTCTTCATTGGTAGACGACGTCGCTAGACAGTGAGCTATATCGAGGATTGCTGCAACAGGCGAAGACTGCGAAGCGTTTGTCTATCTATGGTCCAACATAAGAGAAAACTTGTTCCATTTTTTCAGATACTCACGTTCTGTGACCTCACCAACTTTTACACTCACTGCCGTACTCAGTTTTCTTCCTCCTTCACCGGTACAATCGATATGATCTAAAACGTGCCACATAAAGCTATAAAATGACAAGCCGTTATCGGTCGTTCGTAACTGTTCGTAACCACCTTCCAAACGAACAACCGATCAGCCTCATAAAACAGTCGATCAACCAAAAATAAAAAAACGGCACCATTTCCTAAATAACCTACCCAAACACATCCGGCCAATCGGTTCGAAGCGGTAGCCCTAATCAATTTCTATCGACGATAAATCAATCAATTCATTGCTGCTGCCATTTTACCCGAATCCTCCATACCTGCACCATACGGTCACTTCACATACTTTAAAACATATCTTATCGTGGTTGCCCCAAAAATTGTCGTTGATTTACAACCGTTGATTTGAGTTTGTTTTGTGTTTTTCATCCCTTTCCAACTGGAACGACCCGCTCGGGGAAAGAAAAGGAAACGAAATCAATCGACCCAACTTACGCCTGTCCAATAATGAACCTATTTTTGAAAAAAGCCTCATCAAGGCGTCGGGGCGTCATTTGTCAAAGCGGCCGGTGCGATAAAAAAAACAGTAACCTGGCTAACAAAATATCGGTGGGCGATTAAATGCGTTCTCTAATAAGCTTGTTAATTATGTTTATGTTAGCGATTTTTTCTGGTGGTTGGTGCGCGATGTGTTTTGCGGCAGAATTAAAAGTGCATTAAGCGCGGGCTTACACCTATTATCGATTATCGATTAGCAGAGAGAGAGCTCTATATTCTGGTTCGAAAAGCTCTATATTCTGGCCGGGATGATTTTTCGTTTACTTGAACTTCCAGAATCCATCATAGCGAATAGAGCATTGGCTTCAGTACACAGCACAACCAAAGTGTACTTTCTTCCAATTGACCACACGCTTCCAATAACCAACCAACAGTCAGAGAACGTATGAGCGATTGCTTCATCCCACTTGCCGATGCGGCACACCGTGCCGTTCCGTTTGATTGGTCCTAATTAACCAGCCACTTGAGACGACAAGCTGCCGTTTCGCCAACACATACCCATTTCCTATGACCGAGCGAGGCATGCGTTCCTCGCACTGCACTGGTGCTACCGGCCCGGGACACAGCAGCAGAAAAATTGGCGGCAAACAATAAAAACAAAAAAACCCCGGCGAAAACTAATAACACCACACGGGACCGAAACCAAAAAACAACCCACACCGACAAGCTTCCGTTTGTTTTCTAGCGGCCGGCGAAGGCAATCAATCAACGCGAGTACGCAACTGACCACAAAGAGCGCGTCTAGATTGCACGGAACATCATCGCTACACGGAACATCGATCGCATGATCAATCTAGGCTGATGCGCGTACCTACTGCTGCTGCTGCTGCTGCTGCCATCGTCTCATCAACCGTGTCTGTCATGCTCTGCTGCTGAAAGTGGTGGGAACAACTCCCGATAGTACGACCTGAACAGCGACAGTTCTCTAGTTCGTGAGGGCTGGGAAATTTGGAGGTCCTCAAATGTGCGTAGCGTCGCGGAGAATGATGACTCGAAATAACCGGTAGTACTAAACGGAGGACTTTCTTATCAGTGGAATAGAGGCTATCGTGGCGAACTCGTCACTGGCAGCATACAAGTGAGCCTCCGGAACCCAAACATACATTTGAATTGTATGATCGATGGCTTTTCAAACTAGAGCCGTCAGCGTCCTACAGAATCAAGCAACGGAATGTAATAAATTACACCAAAGCTGTCAGGACACACGATAGAGCAGTGAAGAAGCATTCTTTCTAATTGTTACTCGCTGAATATTACTGCAGCAATTCCTTTCCAAATCTATTCCGAAAGAATCAAGCTAGTTAAATGGCTTCAAGCGTTCTAGTATCGTTTCGGTTAGTGGACGCATCAGAACGCATGCACCACAACTCATCTAAACTTCTAAAATTAGAACATTTATACGTCTCGGCGACGATAATGAGCATAACTAACGAGAACCGTATCAAGAAGAGAGCAAAACCCCACACTTTATACGCACAGTTTGATTAGTGTTTCTTGACGACATATTTTAATGTGTCATCAGACAAGGTTTGGAGCTGATTTTCCGCTTCCGACAATTTTAAGTGACATGTGTTGACATATACGTTCCCCTTAATTATGCACCTCAGTGGGAGAGGTAACGACGAATACTGGTCATTCGTTAAATTTAAACTTGCTACGAGTGTTTGTTTAATTTACCATAAATGTACTTATCCTCCAACAGCAATATTATTATCTATACAATTGAACAACAAATTTTACAATGCCGTAAAAAGGTGCACAAAACTAAAACCCCATTTCAAGCATTGTAATAAATGCCACAGACCGGTTT
Source organism: Anopheles maculatus (assembly GCA_002091835.1). Lineage (NCBI taxonomy): Eukaryota > Metazoa > Arthropoda > Insecta > Diptera > Culicidae > Anopheles > Anopheles maculatus. The sequence continues at coordinate 192,851 of KZ061972.1, forward strand.
TTCGACATGGAATGTCATTAAAAAATGTTCAATCAGTTTTGCATTAAGTTATGGTTCGCGAGATCGGTAAGAGTTGATTGATATTCAACAGCATTTCAGGTTTTTCTCATACTTCTCGTTAAAAACTTTTTTTATGACCAACGAAACACGACGGGTTCTCGTTACGTCTGTTGCGTACTTCCATTTTAAAATCTTCGCACCAAACATGGCAGTTGCTTTAGTTATGTACAAAGATTTTTGTACATGAGGAAAAAAAAACATGTCAAGCTGAATTCTTTGTGCATGAGTACAAATTGTAAGAGAAACCAAAATATAAAAATAACCTCAATAAACTTTTTATAATATATAACATAAGCTACATTGTTTTTGTTAATTTATTTTCATCCAGCTAACAAATGTTGCATTCCTATTATACCGTCACAACACAGCACCAATAGCTCCATAATCGATCTTACACGTACGTGTACGTCATCGCTTGAAAGGGACTGAAAACCATAAACCGCCAGGGCTGCGTGGCCATGGCCTGCTTACAAGGCTGGTGATAGTAAATCCCGCTGGCAAGCTGTACCTCCATTTATGGCCTGTCGACACCGCGTGTCACTACGAAGTCATGATTTTATGTCGCACTACCGTTCTTGGTCGCTAAACTGCTAACAAGCTTCCAGCGAACTAGCTTGGTTTTTCTTTTAACATGAAAACCCTTTCTTTTTCTCTGCTTTATGTTTCGTACCAACGAGTATGGAAACCATTGCTGCAAACGATATTGCAACGCAGCATCGGTCGTAGAAACAGCACGAAAGGATAATGATTGGCCGTATGATCGATCGTTCGGCAATTCTGTGCACCGCCGAGGAAAGCAGCACTACAGCTGCACCATTGTTTTCCATGTGCCATGTTGGTATGGATGGAAAGCATGCATGATAAGGGACGCCTCCAGCACCAGCAAAGAAGGCATCCGGCGAACAAAAAACAGGGGGGGGGGAGAAATATGCTTCACCGACGAAGGCCAAACCGAGCACCATCATTCATAAGCAGCACGAAGCCTTCGCCGATCGCTTCTTCTGCACACGGTACTGGAACGGATGCAATGGCAAAATGTACCGACCGGCACCAAAGAAGGTGTTGATCGTGTGCGGACGCTCTTCTTGCTGCTACCACTCGAGTGTTCGCTGCACATGAGCGCGAAGGTGTTGAACTGAATGCATTTCCCCTGCTGTCCCGCATTACCAGTACGCCAAGGTGCGCACACCGTTGCACACATTCATAATAACGTTAATTCGCTCCTCGTTCCCGGATTGATTTATTTCCTATTATTACTGGCCGGTACTGGTGTTACAGTTTTCCTCACGTACACTAGTGGCGCACCTTTTCGCATTGGAAGAATATTTTCTTCGGCCCCGTGTTTTCTCACCTATTCTCCTGCTGCCTGACTGGACCGGGCAGGAAAGTCGTGCAAAAAAGAGATCGAACCGAAACACATAAATAATATGGCAACACAACGTGTACGAGATTGCGAAACTTGTGCACCTCATGCACAACGCGCGAAGAGCGAGAGAGATAGAATGCGGACAATGGCTTGTGCATCCGATCCTGGTGCATCCGAACAGAAGCATGGTAATACGATTCGCTTTGCCACCTACCATCATCAGCATGGTTGTCGGGGAGTGCTGTGGTATGGTTTCTGCATGAACTTGCCGGCTGTCGTTCGGAACAAACTCGATGAACCGGTTTCAATCGACACCTCGTGTCCCGCAGTTTCCTCCTCCACCTCAACCGTCCATATGCAATGTTGCGGAGATGATTAATTTTTTTGTCGCCCTTTGCTGTTGTTGTTTGAGCCAGCTCGTTTTTTATCCAAACACACAGGATAAATTTGTGCTATGATCGATCAGATTCAATGAGCGAACGATGGGCTGTTTTTTCGTACGGGAAGCTGTTATTTTGTAGTCGTATTGTGAAAGTGGTGGTAATTTTTAATTATGTTTGTTATGCATCGTTACACCCGTAGCAATAAATTGAAATACGAAATTCGTTATACGGATATAAATACGAGGTCAAGAAGGTCATCTAATGTCTTACTAGACTTATTGATTCCTAGTAGTTGGTATAGCTGTTGTATACTAACAACTAAGAGCCATTTTGCAAGTTCAACTGATCGTAGTTCATGTTACTTACTATTGTGAAGCCAACCTGAAGTAATAGGTGACATTTCTGATAGATATTTTTGATCAGGCTCCAATTGTAAAAGCAATTTTTCAAAAAATCCAAAAACTGTTTTTAAATAAATCACAATATGCTAATAGAACCTAACTTTGTAATCCACTCGAACTACTGATTTTGATACTTTTATTAGGTAGGTTTACCATATCAAAATTTTATTGAATTAACATGATAATCGTAATTTTGTTTAGCACTTTTTGTTTTTGCAAAATGTTTGCTAAGTTTTTGTTGTAAAAACTAACCTTTTTGATTATCATGTCTATTATATAATCATACTATGACGGGATCGTTTTCCCAAAATCTTTAACAATGTTTTACAGAAAAAAAACCAGCATGATCCGTTGTTGGTATCAAATAGGTATCAAAGCTTCATTCTTACGGTCTTTAATAAAGGAAGGTGATCTTATTCTATTATCTGTCACTGTATATGGCTGTATAGCCTGTCACTGTATAGCCTAATATGAGCAAAAAATGCGCTAAAATAGACGAACTGATCCTTCTATTCTATCTCATACGTCAAACCATACAAAGGTGACTGTAAAACTTGATAGCTACTGACAATGAATAGCACAAACATTTGATTAAAATCATATTTTCTAACTAAAATATGTTCGAAATAGAAATTCAATCACGATAGGAGAAAACTGTAATCCGGCACGAGTCCTCACTTTGCACACCTGGATCATAAAGTGTTGTTTGAAAACGAGGATGTTGGTAAATATGTGATGAACTCGTCTGCTGATTCTGCCCACAACCGGTCAACCTGAGTACGCCAGTTAAAATATTGAAACAAGCTCTGCCGCCCGTAGCGGTTTGCTTTGTTTTTGGTTTGATGTCATTTGAACAAACGGTTTCTACCAGATACACTCAGATAACTAGACAGCAAACATGCTAATTACACATGAAGCATGAACCCGCTTCCACGAGTAAATGAAGGATTCTGGCTCTCTTTCATTACAGCAGATGAGAAGTTATTTAATCTCCACCACCAACCACCAAGCAAACATTCGTCTTTCACCTGAGAGTGGGTGAAAACGTGTGAGTATTCGGTTGAGGACTAAGAGGTAACACCATAACACACACCACTACCAGAATCATCATCCCATTAGATGCACACACATGGCGCTCTGCCAACAAAGGGTGTGCGTATTGCCGTCAGAAAAGGGTTTGACACAGAACACATTTCGACGATAAACGAAACGGAGTATTACTGACGCACTGGCACGGGATTGCACGGGTTGGAACTGTCAAAAAAACTAGCGCAACACGTAACGTTCAAACACACGCGATCGGTGGCAGATAAGCACCGGTGACATCTTCACTGCACACAGTACGGCACAGCGGTAGACTGGGGACAGCTTTTTATCAACGGAACAACTGTGCACATTGTTGCCCGTCAGGCAAGAAAGTAGCAGCGTGATAATGGGACGCTTGCTCGTACCCATCCCGTAAAGGAACACCCGGGGGATGTGGTTTGGCCCCACGGGATAAGTGAGTCGCCGACCGACCGAAGATAAGCACCAACCGCATGTTAATATTTTTGTTTGCTCAGGTATTTTCGGTGCACTGTTCGGTCAATATTTGCTTGCTGATAAAAACCACTGAAACCCAACCGTACTTTATACCTTTATTTCCCGGTTCGATATCTATTTAGTACAAAAAACCCACAGTACATTACGTGAATGTATTACCCCAAAGCGAAAGAATGGTTCCACCACTGAAATGCCGCCCAAAAATCCATCCAACAATATCCAACGAGGTGTCATAAACGGAGGCAAATGTGACTACCAGAAGGTACAACAACCATTATTCTGACCGCCGTGCCGCGTCTTCTCGCGCGCACAGACCCAACACCCGACACAGGAAGTGGTGTCTCGTTAAATAGAACCATAAAAACAACACAACATACCGAAAAACAAACACCGACAAAACTTACCGAAAAGTTCATCTGCGTCGACGAGCCGTGCCACCAGCACGATCACGGTGAGGATCGCCGGTATTCCCCAGGCCGCCAGCTGGAACAGTGTGTCGTGGGATGAGTTGGGTTTCTCCGCGTGTATATCGGAGGGTGACCCGAGATCGGTACCCAACAGACGGCGGACCGATTTACTCCAACGCAAACACAGGATCGCCCACCTGCAAGAAGAAGAAGGAGAAGCATCGGATGAGTTAGATTGAACGAGACTAGAAATGATAAAATTAACGATAGATCTTGCTGTTGTAGTCGATTTGTGAGGTCTTTAACTAAATTCAACAAATCTGTATGATGATCGAACAGATCGAGTTGAAATTGATGCCCATTCCTATTTATGTATGCGATATATTGTCAAAGAAAAAGCAAAACCTGCAAGAGCAAGAGCTTCTGGAGACATTTAAAGGATCTTTGATAAAAACTGCTGTATTTAATTCTGCCTGTTAAACCTATCTTACGAAGAGATCTTACGAGGCTATCTCTTTTATGACTTTTAATATTATATCATGCTGGTCAATTATCTTATAACATCTAACTGAGCGAAGTATCAGGATCAAACCAATCCTTATACTCAGCTCCTTACAGCTTTCAGTCAAATAATCAATAAATCGCATATCAGGAAGCCACACCTAACCTAATTCCGATTAACCGCCTACATTCACACTGTTCAACCGTAACTTCCAAAGCCAGAACCTCAACACAAAAAGCAAACGAAACAACAACATTTTTATTCAAGACAATAAAAACCAGTAGCTGCTGGTGAATCCTTTCCACGCCAAGGTCCACATTTCCTTCTCACACCCATAACAACCACCCTCCGCCGTCTGGGCCAATGTGGGCGCGGCGGAAGAGAACATAAAAATCCTCCACGCCAGTTGGCGTTGGAAGCGGTCCACGCACTGAAGCAAAACGCGAGGAAAAATCTAATTAGTTAAGTCTATTTTTACATGAAACATTTACCGTGCCCGATTAGATAAACGGTTTGTGCGCGCGCGATCCGGCATCCAGAGAGTGTTCTCCCCCGGCAGAAGAAGCCGAAGCTTTGCTCGATTTAATTCCGCTTTCTTGGGTCGGGATTTTCGTTTGCTGTCTTTTTTTTTCTCTCACCACCATTTTTCCCCCCATTCCAAGTGAGAAGTTCGACGGTTTGGAGCCGTTTGTCATTCGGTTGCAGGGAACCCGTAACTGGCCGGCAGGAGAACGACGCCGTGGAGACGAAATAAAAAAGCGATACACATAAACTACGTCAACCAGCGTTTGGCCACGGTTTCTGGGCGGCCGGGTGGATGTGGTCGTCCGGCATCGCGACCGAGAGAGATTTAATTAAAATATGCCAGATAAAATGGTGCGATTAACGACACGCCGCAACGGATTATGACAGGCCCGGGTAGTGTGTTGACGGTTTTCGGTGGTCGCCATGTCGTTTGCTTGTTTTGCTTGTGGCTTTGACCTTTTCCATGGGTAGTTGGTATGTTGCTGACGGTTGGATACCTATTTTCTTAGCAATTTTCAGATCTAAGCGGTCGTGAGGATCGATGATCTGGGACTTAAACTATCATTGCATCTATGGCGTCGCGGGACCTAATGTTTTATTTACAGCGTTCTGTCAAAATAACGAGTAATCTTATTGTGGGTCGTTATTGAAGAGGAATATGATTGTTTTAATCCATAAGAGCTAATTAAAATTGCAATAAAAAAAGCGAAATAGAAAAGAAAATATCCAACATTTCCTCAAGATCGCAGAAACTCCATCTAAATAAATCGAACAGTAATTAAACTTCTCAAACATCAAATGTGATACCTTCTACCTATCTGTACTACTGCATTCCACACCATTTCCAGCCGCCCTTATCCACACATTTGCAAACTAATGATTAGCCAATTTTTTGGCGAAAAAATATGGCCATAACCACCGATCATTTCTTTCCGCTTTCATCACCGTGGCGGGCCTTGATTGGTTTGCTTATAAATTATTGCACGCTGGTTTGCCATCGGTTCGAACCCGTCCCGTTTCAAAGGTCATTATTTATTAGCTGATTAATTTTTAACATCACCCGGAGCCCTGAAACGCGGCAAGTTCAACGAGCGTTGCCCCTTTTTGCTCCCGGTAACGAATTTGTTTTAACGATTCCTCGACCGTTTTTATCGGACGCCGCAAGATGGATCGCAAGAGTTTAATTAAAATGGTCGGCCCCGAAATGAATGGTTTCAAGTTAAACGCTGCGCGTTGCTATCAAATAATTACATCTGGATTAATACATTGCTCACGCACCATTCGAAGCGATTAATGTAGCGTTTTGGATGAAGAATTTTTCGTGCAACTATTGGTGAGGAAGTCGTTAGGAACGTGACTTGAGATTGGCTAGACATGAGAAAAATGTCGATTTTTGTTACATTATTTAGCAAAACCGACAAGAATTGAATAATTGGAATCTTTTCCTTCTACAATAATCACACTCCAAACGATGGATCATGATTTAAATAAGGTTGCAAACACAACAGATACTTTACGCTTTGTCCTACAATAATAGAAACACTCGATGAGATGAGAGATAAAATATATTGCTTCCTTTGCTGGACCGGTGATTGGAAAACCGGTCACGGGAAAGAATATACCCATTCCAACCTGACCGAACCTCAATTGGAGGGACACTCAATTTTGACAGTTTCCGTGTGGAGATGGCGAGATTCCGAAAACGATTAGAAGCCGGCAAAGGTAAACTCGGCACAGGCCGAGAAACGAGATCGTCAGCAGCACCGCGGACGTATCAGATTGAAATGATAAATGGTGCCTAGGTCGTGTTGATTGCATCTAGACGATACGCTATCGAAAGAGATAGGCAAACTGATTGGAAATAGCCGCATCGTTAAGACGAGAAAGAGTTGGATATTTTGGACTTCGTTTGTCAAAAAAGTTGAAAGCAATGATTAATACTCGCGTTTTCTCTCCTTCTGCTTTTTTCCCCTACGTCCCTCCGCAAGCGAACGATCACATATTCTTCTACCGTTTGAGAAAGAACGATCGGATGAAGTACTGCAAGCATAAGCTCAACGACGAGAACGATTAGGTGAATGATGTGTGCGCACACCTTCATGCAGAAGGAAAAGTCCCGATCTACACGATCTTGCGCAACCCCAAATATGCTGCTTCTATCGCGAGGGTCAATTAACCTTCTTCGCGCTTCGATTGACCGTCGTCCACAAGCCAGAGTGTACTGTTTAGATTTTTTTTTTATTTCGTCGTCCCCCTGCTGAAGTTGTCTTGGCCGGGACAAGATTCTAACGTCCGGTTGTCGGCTAAAAAACCACGGCTATTTTTCTTCCCCTCTTTAAGATGGCTCGATGACGAGACATCATTTATCAACGTGGCTGATTGGTTTGAAGTGTGTTTATGTATGTCCGCGCATGTGTGTGTGTGTGTGTGTACGTACACGAGTCGATGGGTGATCGACAAAGCCGAAGGAGCCGACCATCGTGGACACTTTGGAAACTTCAACTCCACCAGATCGCTTCGAGCTTTTCCTAGAAGAAGGGGCATGTCGCTTATTTACACTGATCGATTGTGCCGTGGATTGAGAGACACACGTCCTGTTGGCGGCTAGATTGTTCAAGCTGGACAGCTGTACTGCCAACACCTCGCTCTATCTATCGATCGTTTGATTGCTGCACAAGGGAGCGGGGTCATCGTGTTCGCTGGAGCTAGTTTTCTAGCGACTTCCATCTACAATTCAACGTCTGGCCAGGGTTCATTTCACCCTCCTACCCAATAGCCCCAATCGCTTTTCAAGGGTTGTTGTTGTTCGTTCGGCCAACCAAACGTCCAAAACCGTCGTATCGGTTCGCCGGCTGTCAAAGATGACAAATTGTTGCCTGATAAAGTGGAAATTAAATTCTCTCTACACCCTTCTGTTCTGTACCGTGTGTTTGTGAGGGTTTTTTTTTTCAACATACGACTACGAGAACGTGTTTGAGATTGTTATTTCATTTTCTTGGACATGGTTTCATAAACTTATGCTTATATTTGTTTCCTTCTGCCAAGCGAAAAAGTCGAAATGGTCCAGTTTTAATTCGTCACGCTGGTTCCACCATATCTTGCAAGAAATTTGAACGTGTTTTCGACGGGATGGCCCGTTCCCGTACAGTATTATTAAGCTATTTCATAACCAAGATTAACTTGTCGCCTCTCAACACGCTTCCTAAACTATAATCGCGGCTTAGGCTTGATAACGTCCAGCCCCGTGCTCGATACCGTGCAGCACGATGGAATAGATTTGTCACTTCATTCTATTTAGGTTAGTAAGATTAGCATTCCGATTCCGAGCAGTTGGTGTGCTTGGATGCTTTTAGAGCGTTAAATCAAACACTGCGAAAGAGATAAGTTAGCAAAGTCAATGTTGAGCAGGGATGGGCTAAAACAAACCGTCCGGTCTTATTTTAGGAATAGAAATGTATTGCACAACGGTTTGCACACTAATTTTGCCACTTAATGTTATCCAACACAAGTTTGGATGGTATGCTAAGGTAGACATGGACGGTTTCGACTGGAGATTTGGTATAATAATGCCTATCATTTCTGCTTCAACGTTTGGACAGATATTTTGAACATTTGTGGGTGCTAGTCATATTGTTCAGGTTTACAAGAATTCGATAATAGTTGGAGGTCAGAAAGTGCGACACAATCTCCAACTTCTTAGTGATGTGCGGATTTGTATCCACAAATAAGACATATTACACAAGAGCGCGGATTATTGAGTAGGATAAAGGACCACCGCATCAAAAGTCCTACAAAGAATTCATGTTTATGAAAAAAGAATCGCTAACTCATTAAGCTACAGCTAAAGCCGACATTTAAATCGTGATAGAAATAAAACATTCAACTCATATCAAGAGGAATAAAACAGCTTCACACAACCACACTCGCAACCCAATCAATCGTCAATCATGGTGCATTTCGTGCCAAAACCTTCCCATTATAACCCCTGAAACGGCACGACGGCAGCTCGTTAAGTTTTTTGGAGTTCCAAATTGGATCTCGTCTCGGAACCGTTTTGACTTTATTATACTGCTTGAAGCGAAATTGGGGTGATCCTGCGTCCGTTAGTCGTTTATTGATTTCTGGTCGGAATTTAAAAGAGCACAAGACAGAAAGAGAGACTTACCAACAATAGCAAAACCAACAACTAAACAACACGATCAACGCCATCGATCGGTTCGATAGCTTAACCCTCGCGACTGCATTATTCAATCAAAACACCTCCACAAAGACCATCCGGACGGGGCTGGCCCATCCCATCCTTGCTGCAGGCGAAATTTCAGCTGCCGCGTTAACCATCTACCAATCGATCTGTCCATTGCCAAGAATACGGACCGAACGAAAGCATCAAATCAATAATAGCAACCAGTAACAACACACACACACACGTAAACGATTCCACTCACACCGACTTCCACGCCGCCCGTCGAGGGCGTCCATGAGGAAATCGTTCAAAATCTTAATCGCTTTATTTTGTAGATTTTATTCCGCATTTATTTTTATTAATTAAAATTTATGACCCCATCGTGGATCAATTTATGGTCGGGCCGGGGACAGGGAAAGGAACGACAGGAAAAGCCTCCGGAATGGACGAATTCGAATTGCTTTTTGAGTATTCCATCTCCCGGTCCGCACACATACACACACCTTTCCCAAACTGGTCCCAAACCTTCCACCCAGGTTTAATGCCTATCTACTTTAGATCCGTGCAAGGTAAACGACGCTGGGCACGTTCTGTCTCAATAAGAAATCGAGAAAAAAAAGGCACACACATGGAAACGCGCAACATACTACACCGAGAAGAGCCGTCCCACTAATCTACCATCATCCTCACCATTTTATGGCACTCTTTCGCTACGCTGGACAAGGAAACAGCCGTGCCAAAGCATACGCGGCAGCTCATCCTTCGCGTGCTGAATTCGTTTGTGTGTAGGAAGGAAAACTGTTGACCAAAGAGGTGCACATCCAGCTCTTTTCAACGTCGAGCGTCGATGACTTCCACGGCATATAGGACGGATTGATGAGGCGAGTGTTAGAAAAAAAAGCTGTCAAAATATTTCGCTTTCAACCGGATCGCTTATCTGATGCTCAGACTGCGGACGAAGCCGTTTGTGTTGGTAGGACGAGTGGATGGGACGGATGTTCCATGGTTTATAATGTCAAACTTTGCGATTTCCTTTCGTTGATGGACCAATTTATTTAAAAGTTACGAGTTGGGATTAAAGAATAAAAAAAAGGTTGCTTCTTTTTATTACATTTTGTATTTTCTGCTTTGCCTAATTTCCAATAAAAAGAAAAGAAATTGTTGGTAAAACTCTCAACGAATGATGAAACACCTCAATTACTTGAGACCTCAATCCAGTTGTTGTTTAGCAGCAATTCAACCATCTCTTTCGTTATGATTACGTTGAACAAAGAACAACAAATGTTAATCAAAACCCCACCTGGACTAACCCCGTCGAATAATCTTTTCCAAAGACTAACGATCTACATATTCTCTCCCTCCGCTCGCTTTCGGTTGATTTGCCGAATAAAAATGGTTCAAAATCGATAAACGCCCGATCGGGCTCGATCGTGAAATGTAAATCTTCTCACAATCAGCTTTTCCACTCCGTCATGTCACCCAACCCATCCCGTCCCCGTCCCTGCCCTGCTGCCGGATGCTTTCCGCAAACAATCGTGGCATCGTGCGCCCGCTGTGTAAACGAATAAACTGAAACCGTGCGGACCGAACGATGCGATCGGAAATTATCATACACGGGGCGAGGAATAATTTTCCTATAAAAGCAATCCTCCAGCGACCGAATAAAGGCACTCGTGACTTCGGCCCCAACCGACAGACAGCTCGTTACAGAGCAATGGGGGACGTGCCGGCCGGACCGCAAAGGGGCGTTACCTGTTGATGTCTGTTGTTCGTTCCAGAATAATAATGGATGCTGCTTGGCGCGCCGGCCATCTTGCGCGGCCCACAGTCACTCTCTGGATCTTGGGCGAGCGGAGTTTCCAGACGAGGCCGGCGGGCGAATGGAGTCCGTGGACTTGGAATGTAATTATTCTCAACAAGCCTTTCGACATTTCTTCCTACGTTCGTCGTTCGTGCCAGTTCTTCTTGAACGAAGCGAGGGGAAACTCTTCGGAGCTCGCTCGCCTTTAGTTTGGGAGCCGTACGGGCGGACGAATTCTACCGCCCAGGTTGAAATGGTGGAAAGCGCTCCGGGTTCGGGCTGCTTAGCGTGCCTGAAATCCAATCTGACACCCCAAGCAAATCATCCCTTTACCGCTTACCAGCAGCTCCCTTCGGTATGCGTCAACATCAAGGCCCACAGCCTTTAGCAAAACAACCTATATTTTTATCTCCTCACATGCATACCACATACCCTCTACCATCCTGCCCCTTCTTCCCCTATCCCTTTGGGCGATATTCTTGTCTCGTTTCGCTTGTTTTCGCATTCGATGCCTCGAAGGTGTCGACCGAAAGCGCTACGAAAGTCGCCCATAAAGATTACGCCAAACCGGGATGATGCGGACTGGAGCTGCGGCTGATGGCTGAAAATGCAGTTGGGCGAAAAAAAAACACCACCACAAAGCATACAAGGCAAACATCTACCGAAAACGGGATAAAAGCGTAAGAGTTACGTCCAAAAGCTGAGAAAACAAAATGAAATAAAACACATAAAAAGTACAACAAGCACCAGCGCAACCAAAATCGAAGTACGTTTTCCAATCTGCACCAAGAAGTGTTTGCACACACGCACACACACTGGAACACGTTGGGAAGGGAAAGAGGAAGAACTTTTTTTTGACACATTTTCGAAAGTGTTAAAACCAACAACTGCCGGATTATTTCCACCTGGATGCATTCCCGAATGGCAAGTGGTTTTGCTGCACACATTTTTCACCATCCCATTACCACCTTCGACATTCTTGACCTTTGTTGCCTTCACTTTAGTTCGTCTTGATGCACTTTTTGCTCTTTATTAAAAATACGCATCGATCGGCTTCACCAGGATGCCAACCAAAGCGAACGGATTACGATCTTCTCGATTCCATCCGAATCTGATTCCGGGTGCGTGTTGCGTGTGCATGGAGTTGCAGCACCACGATTGCAAATGCTTGAAATCGCAAGCAGTTTATTTTAAAGCTGCCGTCAGTTAGCGGTCAGATTTGGCTGACACTGACAGGAGATCGTTACATGTAGGTTTAGGATTAATATTTCATCGGCCTTGCACCACATGTGAAGGGTTGTTTAAGCGATAAATTGCTTTTTGGTAAAGGTTAACTATATTTGCTTTTCAAATTCATAAACACATCTTTGATATTCGCTAAAATTAAGTCATTTTATTAATGATAATTAGTTATGTTTTGCAACAAGCCGATGGTAAGCTGCTGTATGCGCCTTGTAGTTAGGCAATGCGCATACGTCGCAGGATTCACCGAAACTATGGCGCTAATGGAAATGTATTGTAATTCTTCAAAATAGGAAATGTATAATTAAATCATTATAATTAAATTCAAGTCTCATCTGGGCCGTTCCCCCATAGTGAGGATTGACTAACCAACTATGCGGTATCAATTAGTCTAGTAAGCCAGAAATGGCAGGCATGACCTTAAGAGGTCGTTAGGCCAAGAAAGAAGAAGATAATTAAATCGATTTCTCATGAATGAGTCGTTCATCGAATTGTCAACGAAGCTTCTATCTCATCAATATGTAGCACGTGGATTTATCGTCTACAATCTAATAATTTATTCTAAGCAATCACACGCTGTTTTCACAAAATTTTACACAAATTTCTCCCACAAAAGCGACCAAATAGCTTATCGAATCGAGCCAGTAAAAGACACAAAAGCCATACTAAATCATCAAGCGGGAGGTTCACCAGTGTCACGCTGTCGAAGCAGCTTGAAAAATTAGCTTCGGAAACTCTGCTGCTCTGCCCGGAGAAGCAGTCACCATAAGGAAAAGCTAACCTGATTGATTTATGGTACCACCGACCACGGCTGCACTCACGTACCCATAAATCGTGCGATGCATTAAAGATGCATTAGATGCATCCCAGCGGTACAGCGAAACTGCATTTCACCCCTAAACCCGTGCTGTGCAAAGGGAGCAAAGATCAATCAAACATGCAAATTGGTACATTCCCCAGACGCAATGCAATGTCCAACCGTGCATGACACTTCCATTGACGATCGAACGCTGATCGAGCGGTTTGCCATTTTCCAGACGTCCGTTCGCTTTTGGCCGGCGTTTGACAAGTTGATGCTTTGTTTATGCACCGGTTTTGTAGCTGAAAGTCGGTTGTATTGGGTGCTGTTGTTTACCAGATCACAAGATTTTCTGCAAACAGAACGGCACATTTGTCCACCCTTGCTTTTGCTCGGCTCGGTGTTTTGCTGCTACTGTCCTGCACGAATAAACAGTGAGCTGCTCAAAATAGATTGAATTAGGGTATTTGAAGACCTTCGAAGAACTTTTGCCCTAAGAATGATCTATTTCTGGTCTGCAATTTCTGACAAGTCTCTTTGTTGTTTTGGGAAGGCTCTAGTTTCTCCTCATATGCAGATCCCGATTCTTTGCAATTGTTGCTCTACTTTAACTCCCTTCAACCACCATGTGCATGTGATGGAACGATCCGCATAAAATCCAAAAGCAACGGTACAAGAAAGATGGAAAGAAACTCAGACACCGAGACAGCGGGCGAGTGGTAAAGAAAACTCGATACGAAACACAGCATTCAACACCGGCCATGTTTGACTGTCCCGGTTGATATTTATGTTTTCCTCTCTTCCTTTCGGCTCGTTAGTCAATTCCGTCTTGGGCCGCCGTTTTTCTTGTTCCCACTGCTGACAGGTCCAGGGCGAAAGAAAGGCAATACGAGCCACCGCATGGTTGCCGGGGCTTCGTTTTTTTTTCTTCCTCCATCTGCCCGTCCCATAATCATACCCGAGATCGGTATTTGGCTCGTTTCAATGTGAAGGAATTTATGTCTGTTTTTTTCACCACTGTTTTGCTGACAGCGTTCCTTATGCGTTTTGCTCATTCACGGAAGGACACAAACGTGTGCTAAGCTATGCTCTGTTTACAGCAGCAATAACGAGGGAAAAAATCATCCAAAAATGGTTCGGATCGGCGAACATTACCGAAATTGTATCTTATCTCTATTGGGCAAGAAGGCGTGCGCGCGAGCATTCGCGTGTTTGCGTTTCCTGCTTCGGGAAGAGATCCTTTTTTGGTACCGTGCCGGTCTCCTTTCGCTCGTTTCCATTTGCAAAACAATATTTTTTTCCCCGATTGGGTTTGTCCTGTTTTCTCTCAAATGTAGGCATCAATATTTGGGCATAGAATTTCTAGCGGTCTCTCGGTTCTTTGAAGGTAAGGTCTCGTGCAACAAGGCGAGGACGAAACGTTAAACACAAAACACTGAAAAGTCAAAGCGTTCGGCAGTTGGGAACGCGATAAGAATACGATTTGTTTTCCACTTCCACGAACCGCTCATCCCATCTTATGACACTTGGCGTGCATTGTTGGCTCGGGTCACTAAAACAAACAAATCGGCATGTCCTGCCAGGATGCAGACAAAGTTCAAAGGGCCGTGCTTTTGTGTTTTTCTTGTCCGATTTTTTTTTTTTTGCAAAACTACCTGCCCAATTCTATAGCGAGAGTTCGGTTTGAGATTTGAGCTTGCGTCGACATTATTCGCTTGTAAGGAACCTGCTGACCCTCCATCCTTCATTCCTGTCCTTTTGACCTCGACCGCGCCATACACAATTGGACACTGTGGATGGATTAGGTTAAACCGACCGAAAAAGAGAAGCCGACTAGTGTAACCAGTAAGGCCCTGCTTTGGATGTTTGTCGTGCTTTACCCTCTTACCTTCTAATCCGGACAAATTGTTCGACGCAATAGCGCAAGCTTACTCCCGTCCAAGCCGGAGATATGATAGACTTCACATTGAAGCCTACCCTGCATACCGGAACCTAACACCGGAGCTTAGGGCTGCCGACAGCGTGTCGCCGTCGACGGGATACGCAACCGGCTTCCCTGCAATTGCGTCACGAGGAAGAAGCCTCAGAGCACACGGAAGGTGTCAACGGGCTGCTTGAAACCAGACAGCGTATTGTCCGGTGTCCAGTGTCAGTTGTGCCCTGTGCGCAATCGAAAAAGGGTAAGCATGGCGTGCACAAGGTTTATAACACCCGCTCGATAAGGCTTCCTTTTCAAGGCCCAACGGAGCGCGGTGGTTGGTGCTATCGTGCTGTATGCAAACGAAATACAGACCAACAAATGGCTACAAACTCTCGATATCGACAAAGCACATGGTAGTTCTCCCCCTTCGCGGAAAGGCGGTAAGGAACTTGGCAAATTTTTACACGTTAACAAGTCCGGTACTTATACGTACTCTGGCCTCGGGAGGGTAAGAGCTGTACACTTAACAACCGCAAGCACTCACCGCCGCTCTGTTCAACTCTCAGTCGTCTATACGCCCATTCGCGTGTTGTAGTCTGCGAGAAAGGTGCCTACGGGAGGTAATACGATACCAACCTTACCAGGGTTTTCGCTGGAGCTAAAGTTGGAGGACATGCAAGACATGCAAAGGAAGAAAACGGAACAGTAAATCTTGTCCATCCAATCGGCAGCAGTAACACCTAGGTATTGGCTGTCTTATGCCAACTCTTCTACGCCGACGAACAAGACGCGTACGAACGTCAGCAATGCCCTCCAAGAAGAAGGAACCGGCAACCCGGGACGCTTACAACCTTGGCACATTATTTCCAGCCAGTTTGCCCGATCGGCTACGATTACTCTCGTTCATGCATAACGAGAGTCATCCGTCAAACACAACTCCACAACACTTGGGCAAAACCCTCCGCTTGGTTCGGAAGGTGCAAGTTTTTGCGCTACACCGCACTACATCGAACGCTCGATCGCTGCTGATAGTTGCCGATCAAGGCAATCATCATCATCGCCATCATCATTTCTCTTCGCCTTTCAGCGTGTTCTGCCGCAGGCGAGCAAGTTATCAGATATTCTTTTCGCCGTGCCGTTTTACCTTTATTGCTGCGTTACTGTGTCGTCGACCCTCTTCAAACATGCCACCGGACAGCGACACGATCCTGTCCGGGATTGCTCCCTCCCTATCGACTAGCACGTGCAATTAGCGAACGAATGCTAGTGTGTGTGTGTGTGTGTGTCTCTGCGATCGTGCTACTATGACTGCGCTTACTTGTACGTGGTCGAACACGGGGCTCAAAATAGCGAGAAAGATGGTTGTAAAACTCCACCTCAGCACTCCGATTAAAAATAGAGAAAACGCACGGAAACGAGCCCGTAACGGCTCCCTGCCGAAGGCTATGGTCCGGAACCGGCCGTCGTTTATAACCTTCCCATTCGCCAGAGCTTACCAAGTACGACCTTTTCGAAGGTTTTATGATCTGCATCGTACAGTGATTGAATTTGGTGCAGTAAACCTGGTGTTGCGAAAAGTCTACATCGTACCCTAGGCCAACTGAGTCGCACATGTTACGCGTCAACGGACACTACCTTTGATCGCTGCACCGCGTGCTGTGTCTTGGTAGAGTGTTTTTTCGGCAATATTCCGCCTTAGCTAACAAGCAATTAACGAGCCTCTTTTGGATGGAAGATGATTTATCATCTTCCCTGTGCGTTGGTATTAGTTAACCGGTAAATTATTGCCACGAGGGTCCTTCAGTAACAACCAATGTTTTCCTTCCACTTCAAACGGCGAGAAGTAAGGAACGGTTACAGGTTTGAAACTTAAATAGAAATGACGTTTTTTTAACGACGCAGCAGAAAACTTTACAGAACTCTTTTTAAGCCGGTTCTGCTAGCTTCTTGTTCGACACGGTTTACACGAGCTAAACCATGTCGAACAGGGCTAATGTAAAGAAGGAGTCTCGAATTGCGTTACCTACTTTTCCCACTACGCAACGGTGTGTAACATGCTTTTATGGGCGACACCTTAACACAATACAAACGATTTAAACGACAAGCGACAAACCGCTTCCCGGATGCAAACAGAAACGCCATTACACCCGCGAGCACGAATAGAAAAACTAGCGTAGCCCATTATCGGTACGGTCGCGGTCCGAACCATCCCATAACCAGGTAAGGTACATATTTGACCAATTACTCAAATATTGATCAGTAGCGTCGGCAGCAGTAACGAAAGCATCCGGTCCGGGGGCCCAACGCGTATAGCCCGGTAGCCCGCTTTCGCTGCGGGTTTGGGATAAAAGTAACCCAACGTTTCCTTACTCTGGCAGTAGCAACACATAATAGCCTTTCCCGAGCCGGATAAACACTGTTCACATTTCAGCACCCATTACGTGGTGTGGCGCACGCGGAACGCGGGACGGTCTCGGCGGTGGCCTGGCGTCTTGTTTGCACAGAAATCGAATTCTGCATCTAAGTCAATAGGCAGCTACACAACACCCATGTACCATGTGCACCAGTACCGGAAGATCGGAGCCAACAAGCAACACCAACCGTCCAGCAAACACACAGTTTCCCAGGGCTCAACATCATCTCCACAAGCAGTATTGTGCTGTTCGGTAAACAAGGCCGATGGGAGGATGGATGGGCGAGATGAATGTGAGGATATTGTAAATAAGAAGGCTTTTCACAAATACACTTTTCACAGCCGGCCCACTAACCACACAAACGAGATGGAAAGATCGTTCGTCGAGATCCGGACGGCTACGGTCAGCAACACGATCCGGTTGTCCGAGATCTCCAAAATCTTCAAACGTTGGGGACGCTATCTGACATGAAACTGTGACTGCCGCTAGCTAATTATGATCGCAATGATTATTCTCTGCCCGAAGCGTACGGCAGCATAACGTTACGCGGAAAGTTGATAATGATCGAGTGCGAGAGGAACAATGAGAGGTACTGTAAATTGGTTTGCATAATGGTACTTGCTTGTCCCGCGAATGTATAAGTTGGGGATTCAGAAATGAAACACATTCGTGGAATTAAAATGAATCAATTATCAAAGAATTTCATGTTAAAAAAAACATGGAACATGCAAAATGTATACTTAAGATTTTAAAGCCAATATGGACTTTATCTTACGTTATGAGTATAATGTACTAAAAATACCTTCTTAGGACTTCCATAGACAATCATAGAGTTATTATGATAAAGATCAACTAGCAGTAAAAAAAAATCTTACTTCATCTATTTCATTTCAAACCGCACTGCAATACTCCACAACTCCGAGTGTCGTGAGGTTCGATCGGCGACCCATTCACTACGTGCCACCAAACGATCTTCGAAGCACACTGAATGAGAGCGATTGATTGGTTTGCTTTCGCCGCTCGTTCGATACCCTCTGCTCATCCTTTCTTCACTACCCCCGGCACAACAATACAGACTCCTATTGACTTCAACACCGCACTGGGCCTCATGTTCCAATCACCATGAACCAAGTCCAAGTGGGCCACAGCCGAACACTCGGCGATGTGGCGCTTTTCTCTCGGGTGCGGCACGCCATCCATCATGGCCGCAACTCGATGAGGCCGGCCATCGAAACTGCTGCTCCGGAGCCGCCACTTCACGTCAGACTCGTAACGAGTTGGCAATTATGGTGTGGTTGTTTTCGTAATGATTCAAATTTCACCCACCCTGACCGGGGTGAAGGTGGAGAAGGTGGGATGAGCCGGACGATAAATACACTCTGTCTCACCAAAACAGGGTTTGTGCTCCGCTCGTTAGCAAACGCACTGCGAAAGTCTACCGTTTGCTGTACCGTCATGGCGTCCTCCATTTCGACAGCCGAGAGTTCAAGCCTTTTTCCCCCGGACGAAACGCATCTTTTTGGCAAATGCTTGGTGCTTGCTTTCCACTCGTACGTACGCCAGCGTGTACATTGAACTATAATTGATGTGCGCAAGCGAGTAGACATCGGTACACGAAAGGCTAAGAATGAAGCAGGATGCGAGAAGCGATGGACGAAAAAGATCCTATTAGATGCTTGTGTACTGCACGCACCACGCTGCACTAGAAGATTAGCGGCCGTGAGTAGGAAACAACTCTTTTCACGTTACTAATAAGCTCTACTGAGTGAAGTTCATCAACCGACGCTTCGTTGGCGTGAAGAACTCCGCAAGAGCGATGGAATCTATGGGAAATAAACTGCACTTAATGGAACTGTTTGTTTTTTTTTCAATCCCATCAACCATTTCCAACACCGCGTCGCTTTGATTAATACGAAACAGATAAAAAATTGCCTTTGGAATTGCATTTCCAGCGCCCATATGTGTCCACATGTCGACAGCGACGAATAATAATCATGTAGAGGATGACGGACCTCCAAGTTTTTCCCATTCCAACACTTGATCCTTATCGCGCCCCATTGCGGTGACAGCGAAGCGTGAAGCGCACCCGGCACACACCAACGGAAAACGCTGCTGTTCTCCTATCGACAATCAAAATTCTCACTTCATTTAAGCTAATTTAAACCCTCCCAAGTAGTGGGAAAGGTACAGGCGGGGACAGTGCAGCACATGTGAAGTGATTATTTATGCCAACTTCCAAGGAGCCGAATAGCATCCGGTTCCGGAGCGACGACGACGACGATCGCTGTTCCGTCGAAGCATTCGGAACGTTACCATACCCGACGACAGACACCGAACATCACACTTGAGATCTGTCAGATCCAAGTCCAGCCTAGAAGCCCAGAGGGCGACCGAAGTTAGGCGAAGGATTCGACGAAAACACAAACGCTTAAAGTATCAAATTTCCTTCCAACGACGAAGGCACGAAGAGAATGACGAGAAACATGGCAAACAGGACCGAAAAACTCCATATGAACAAATTATACTTTATTTATTCTAATTTAAAACCTCATCGTACGGAAACTCTGCGGGATGCGGTTCGGAGCATTTTGGGCAAAGGCCCGGGCCGGCTTCAATATTTGTCCAACGCTAAAAAGGAACATTTAAATGTACGAACAGAGAGATGGAAAAAAAGGTTGTTGGAAAAACAAAACCAACCCACTAGCGAGAAATGAGTTAGACACGATAGCGATATACGAATAAGAGGCAGAACGAGCTGAATGTTTCTCTTCCTGCACATGTCGGTTGATTTCGTCGTCTCGAAGAAAAAGGGACTGGCGCGTATATTTAATTGGGAAAGGAGCCACTAAACAAGCAAGCAAGCAGTCAAACAGGCCACCAAGCAACCAGACCAACCGTTCAGAAGAGAAGAGCAAACCAAATATGTTTTTGGCAGATGCTTTTTTTGGGTAATGACAACTTGACGATCGTTTCCGAAGGCCGCTACAGTGGAAAGCTAATAAACAATTATGAAGTTAACCCGGAACCCATAATCATTTTGGCATTTTTAATAGTTTTCTTTTGAGGTTTGAACTTCTTACTCTATGTTTGATAACAAATGTTTAAGTACTTTTGCGCTATGCTTAACACAATAGCCTTCGCTGACGATCATTGTTGGCTGATAAACATTGTTTTCGTCACTCACTTATTCCCTGCAATAGATTGCGCGCGAAAATATGTTTAAAGGAATGTAAATGGGTCACACAAAAATGCCTTAACAATGCATGAACATGATTTGACAGTTCAAAATACAACAACCTGTTCTTCTGCAGGACGGAGTGTATCATTTTCCGCAAAAACCCAACAATATAAACAAAGCAGAAAGCATTTAAATATTCAATCACACGTTTTTCATTACGAAACATTCTCAAATCTAAACGAGCGAAGAAATTAACGACTCAAGAAGACATTTTTTGTCGTTGGTTTCCTTACGTCCAAAGATTTGTGCATATTTCACACACACACACAGAAACACGCGCTCATCCACAAATACGATCACGTGCGATCGATTGGGCTATCTTGTTTATTCTGTAGGATCAACTGGCGGGTTGCCAATCCACCCGGTGCACATTCAAAATGTCATTCTTAATCGAAGAATCGTCGCCAACCAACCTGTCCATGTCGGCTGGCGAATGTCACGACACAAAAAAAAGGCCGAACACCGCAAATGGTGCCGCTAAATGTTCATAAATCTATCAAATAAATTATTTCCTTCCCGACTCACCACCTCCTCCACCCTTAGGAAATTCTCCTAGAAAGTGAGGCGAATGACAACCATTTAATGAAAGAAAGGCATGCGTCGGACGTGGAAGACTTGGCCGGATGGGATGTATCGTTGCGGCGATTGTGATGACACTTTTGTTTACGCGTTTTATGGGACTTTGATTTTCGGGAATTGATGAAACCTGACACCACGCTCATACCATTCTGCGGTGGTACGGTTTCGTCACACGGAACTCTCAACCGTACCGATATCGCTCCATCAACTGGCCGGAGACATATGGGATTGCAAAAAGAAAAACTCCGAGCGAATAACTAATGATCGTAAAAGTGGTGACATACAATTTTCCTCACGTCGTGATTTACAGTCCACGCTGTCAGTGGAGATCTTTCGAGTCAAAGAGAATGTCAACATGGAGCAGCGGCTCTACAAAACCATCGCTACTTCATCCTCCGGCTTGCGAACCGGTCAAGCAACACTGGAATGTCCGAAAGTAAATAGTCGCCGTGTCGCTACGGAAGACACCCGAACGTCGGTTCCTCCCTGCGGCGTCGGACAGGAACGATGGACGTAAATTAACATAATTTATCGACCGTTCTAGGCGCATAATTTCGTGTCGCCAGCGTATACATATTTTTTCTTCCTCGTTCGTTCTTGGGGTCGCTTAATTACGAGTACGTGTAACCAGGGAGAACAGTGGGGTGGTGTCTGTAAGAGACTAAAAAAAAAACGAGAGTCGTAAAACGTTCCCGAACCCTTGGAACGGTGAGGCTGATCGTTAGGAGGTAAATGATCATCTTGTCGTTTACGAGTGTGTCGGGTCCGTTTGCTGGATGGTGAAAATTAATCACGTCTTTTAACCTTCCGGATGAACTGATTTCCTCAACGATTCTGCTCGTTAATCTAACGTTTCTGGTAGATGTTTTTTTTGTGCGATTTATTTTCACACACATGTTGTAGTTTTTTTTTCTAAATGCAAGCGGAAACCAACATGTTGGCGTCTTTTGTTTCATTAAGCTTTCATAACATCACCACCAAAACTACTTGTTAAACAGAAAGCGAATCTTGTTTTATGGCGATCGATTGAGCATTCCTAATGTTGCCCGCCACGAAGCGTTGTTCCGAACAGCCGAACAGCATACCGGTGTTCGATTTTTCGCATTGATCGGTTTACATGAAAGGCGCATGAAAAAAAGGACAACTATTTACCCAGGCACTTCACATCGCCGCCAGCAAAAGCAGGAACAGAAATCACATCACGTACACACCCCGTCCGCAGGCCCTCTTTCGATCGATTGTGCGCTTGTGTTGGTGTGTTTTCTCAAGCACACCATAGCATCTGATTGAACCATCGAACGTGGTTGAAGAGCCGTCGATTATTAGTATTCCCGGCAGGTCCACGCACCCACCAAGGTGTGGGCTCTGCACAGGCGCAACGAAGTCGAACGTAAAACAGCGATCGAAATCGAAAAAGATCTGTAGCTTTTACCAGCCACAGCAAACCCAAAACGTTGGAAAGGCGCATACATCGGGCGCTTGAATTGAGCCTTCCCGACAGACCGAGCCTTTGATGAGAAGATGATTATCGCACAGAAATTGGGAAGGTGCGCGTGTGTGTTTGTGTGCACCGATCGTACGCCGATATGCTGCCACGATCGAGTGGAAAGAATCAAGAAGGAAACATAGACTGGGAGGAAACAACAACCTCCCGACAGCACACCACCACCAGCAGACGGGGGGCCACCGTCAGCGACCCGGGGCAGAACACACAACGCCGAACGACCGATCGATCCACAAGCTTGTTAGAAAGCTCGATTAATGGAGCCTCCTTCATTCGGGGCAGCGAGAACCTCGTTCGGTCGGACTTGGTTTCTTGGCTCGCGCTTCAACCTCCTAATGAGAAGCTCGCACAAGGGTCTATCAATTACGTTCGGCCTCATCGATCCCGAAGCCAATCCGGGGCCGAGTAGGCACCAACACTCGGAGGGGGGTTTTCCATAATTTAAGAATTCAGCATCGATCAGCTTGTTTACGAGGAAGTGTACAATTATCCCTTTCGGGACCGGCACGTCAGCCCGCACGGCTGTACGTAAACCATCCGGCAGCTTTCGGCCTATCCGATTCTAAGCTTCACCCGTCATCGACTCAATTTTGTGTTTGTTTGAACAACAAATTGCTGCCCGGGATCCCACTACCTGGCAGCTCACTTTTCATGAGCCAAATTGCATATAACTACGGTAGCGAACCCCTTCGCCAACCAACCCCCTGCGTTTTTGTACCCTCCACACCACTTCAGCCACGATCTTAGTTGGATCCCGTGTGATCGATTTCCTTTCTCCCGGCTACTAGAAATCACATGCGATCGATTCGATCGAACCGTGGCTCACACGATTACCACACGTAATCAGACGTCCAGATTTACCTCCTAATGAGACCCAGTTCCACCCTCTCCGTTCGGAACGGAAAGCACCGAAATCGACCGAAATTAGCCCGATCGTTGCTTCCCTTTCTTCGCTCCCCAAATTGTAATCACAATGTAATTGAGCGCCTTTTCCGCGAAACCGAAGCTTCAGCACCCAGCGCAATCACAAATCGGATGTATTTAGCAAAACGGTAGGGAGGGCAGGGAACAGGATAGGGGAGTTGTTGAGCCCTCATCTCAAAAAGTAACGTCCCGCCATATCGACATGGTTTGCGTTTGATTGCCGGTGTTTGGATTGCGGAGTTAATTGGGTTTTGTTGATCATTTGTGGCCCCCACGATCGGTAGGCTTTTTGGGGATATTCATCCGATAGATTATGCTGATTATATCCGATGATCGGGTGCTGGTAATTTGCCAGAAGATTAGGCAAACTTCTAGAGCAATAATTACCCGTAAAGATAGGAAAACAAATAATGGGTTCAATTTTGACTCAAATGTTGTACATTAGCGTTACTTTGGTGTATCAGTCCTGGGAGATATGGTGAGATATGCCTACGTTTGTCCCTTGCACCACCATAAAACTCTTCGAATCATCTCTAATAACACAAGTAAATAAAGAACACCGCAGGACTCCAGCAGCAGCCAAGCTGTGCACACAACACAAATAAAAAAAACTCGGAAGCTAAAACTATTCAGCACCAGGAGTCGTAAAATCGATCGTTTACCCATAGATTCCAGTAGCTCGTCTTCCAACGACCCTGAAGATCTTCGCAGGTAGACCGTGCATAGGACCCCCGTCCGACAGAAACCTTATCCGCATCAGAACGGCTAGAAGCAGTACGAGTTCCTGGAAACATCTGAATGGAATGGGGTAGCTTTGCCATCCTGCCGCCACACTGAAGTTGGCAAGTCTCGATGCGATGCACATCTTCCAAGAACCGGTGTATCTCGGGGGTTTTGTAATGATTTCCCCGGAGCGTTATTACCTATAACAGACAGTTGTCCAATTTGGGAAATGATGTACCCCGTCCCCCGAGGGGACGTTCACCAAAATTAGTAAGGTTATGAACCCATGCAAAGCTCATAATTGACTGTAAGCTTGCGTACTCCGTTAGCGCTAGAATGTGTGGCGAACGGTTCACTTTGCAAATGGTGTACCACCACCACCACCATCACACAACATGCGGCCGCTCCGACGCACAATCGTGTCTGGTTAGTCCACTTTGCCCGCAGCTAACTAACCAAACCAAACAGATAATTGCCTCCAATTCCCTTTCCGGCATCCATGCTATAATTGTAAACAGTTTCTCGCACTTACCAAACAGCTGCCGACAGGCCGAAGTAGTACCGCAACAGGAACGTGGCCGCACACGGTGCCGTCGACAGGCCGTCCGTGAGCAGCAGGGCAACGCCCGGAAGTTGCGGATCGTAACCGCAGGCCGTAGCATTGCGTCCAGCCAACCACCGCACCGCCCAACCAACCGTCACCAAACAGTGGCTAATAACCAGCGGCATCAGGCTCTTGTCCCACCGCTTGGTGGACAGGATGAGACACAGGGTAGCCACAATTGCCGTCCCCAGCGCGGCCACACTCCACGAGGTTAGCCACACCTCGGCGAAATGTTTCTCGTTCTGCTCGAACATAATGTCCGCCTCGCACAGTGGCGCACACCGACCGGATCGATTCAGCTGGACGTACAGGTTGGATCGCTGCAGGCCCTGGCAGGACGGGCGATCCGATACGAGCACTTCGCCCTCGGCCGGTTCACCCGGTCCTTGCATGCACATGTGCTCGTGGTTGTTCTCCTCCGGGAACCGATTGCAGTCCAGTGCCGATGGCCACGGAAATCCGAACCCCTGCAGGATTGGGTGACATCGATTCTTCACCGTATTGCAGAGGCTTCGACACGGCCCGATCGGCATCGATACCTTGGGCGTGCACATCGGCACATAGGTGGCACACAGAAAGAACTTTAGCTGCTTGCTGCAACCGAACTGGATCAGTGGGAAAAATGTCTGCAGCGTAAAGTTCGCATCTGACTGCAGCTCATGGCCAACGATGTTTGGCAGGGAAGTTTCATTGTAGCCAATGCCTCTGCATAGCTCAATGCGTATCGGTTCGCACGTCCTTTGGCTGGAGAAATCAGAATTGGTGCCGAATGTAGGGACAGCTGCCAGCAGCAGACAACTTAAGATCATTAAACACACTCTTGGTAACACTGCCATTATGATCGGGTTTTTTTCCACTTCTTCTTCTTTTCGTAACACCTGCCGAAACTCCTTCAGTTTGCACTCCTTATCACACCGTGGGGTTTTTTGCTGCTGTTGTTGTTTTATACACTAAGTCCACAAATATTTCACAATATTTTCTAGCGACCACTGTACGACTAATAATTGCATTTTCCGAACCGTAGTCACCGTGCGTACGGGATAATTCACCCAAACTGCTCCATAATGGCGTACCCACTTAACGTTAGGGTTCCCGCTAGATCGTTCCCTCGGCTCTGAAACGATTTACGAAGATGGGTCAGTCTGAATCCCGCTAACCTTCAGGAGGGACTCGTTAGTGTCGTTGGCGCGTTGCTTTACGCGAGTCTTTCCAGCCGGACCCAGTTATTTCCACCCAAAAACTCTCGAGACGTCGACCACGATCGACGATCGGTCTCGCAGCGTTTCCACTCCTACCCAACAGCTCTCCTGCCCCGGAACTCTAGGGTTCGGGATGTTTTATGATGGTCGGCTCTTGCCTCTCGTTACCAAAGCATCATCCCGCGGGACCACTTCGAACAACGGGCAACAAAACAACAGAGAACGAAACGGAGCGGAATCCGAACGTGTTTCTGTAGCTCGTGAACCCGTTTTCTTTCGGACCCTGTTTTGTTCCACCGCGTTCTTGCAGTGAGTTTTACGTTGTTTTTTCTGTTTACACTTTGTTTCGCGCTTCTTGCACAGCTCATTCACTCAGCTAACTCACACAGCTCACTCGCACTCACGTCTCACTGTGGAATGATATTGTGCGGTGTTATTTTTCTGTTTCTGCTTTATAAAGAATGTTGCACACTTTAACTAACAATCATTTTCTGTGATTTAAACCACCTGTTTTGCGAGATTAATCGACACACGATCGTTCGAGTACACTCACGATTACTACTGCTGCAGATGTAAAGCTGTAAATATAAAACCCGACTTAGAGCATGCTACAAGACTGGCGACTAAAGATCACCGACCCGTAAGGAAGGGGTCTATCATGTACAAAAATTAAAAGAAACAAACACTCCTCTAAACACATACGCTAACATTCTTTTACACAATTTTACACACACAAACACTGGTATAACTGCTTCCCGTGCATATTCGCGCGTCTAATTAAAAATAAATCATCACTCAACACTGGCCTGATTTTTCCGATCGTCTTCCATCTTGTTCATGCACAGCACCATCATTC
Source organism: Anopheles maculatus (assembly GCA_002091835.1). Classification (NCBI taxonomy): domain Eukaryota; kingdom Metazoa; phylum Arthropoda; class Insecta; order Diptera; family Culicidae; genus Anopheles; species Anopheles maculatus. Next base: position 220,024 of record KZ061972.1, read on the forward strand.
TCCAACGGTTCCACAGCATCAGCCGTGGCGTAGGTGGATGCGTAGGGTGGAAAAATACACAACATACACATATATGTGTACGTAGGTCCACGATCGAACCGGTCTCATGTTTATTTTTGCACCGAGCGCGTACTCTGCGGCGCAATCACACCGTGCGGAGATGGGGCGCGAGTGAAAACAAGTCACTTGCGGTATGTTTTTCTTCTCATATTTTCGTGTTGAATGAGTAAACTCACACGAACCAAACATAGCGGACACCAACAACTCCACCGATAAAAAAACCTTCCCCCTGGAGTCTGGAACATTGGCGCTCAAGTCAATCTGGGCGCAAAAATTAAAACCATCTGATTTTAATTTCAGCATCCAGCGAGACGATGAGCAGATTCATGACTGTCTCACACTCATCACGCTTTCCTGCTCACGAGCAAATGGGTGTTTTCGTTGTGTTTGTGCGTTGGAGCAATGCTAGGGAGAGAGAGATAGAGATAGAGCAAAGGAAAGATGTGAACAACATCTCGATACGATATTTCGATTGCGTTCTGAGATGGAAAAACACGTACACGCCAGAACATATGGACGTGCGCTACGCTGAGCGAAACAAAACCCAACATAAACAACGCACTGCGCGACTGTTTGTGCCGTTAGCCGAATGGTGGCGGTAGTAACAAATAAGTAAATACTGCAGAAACCATCTGCCGACACGTACCGGGAAGGAGTAGGCACACACTGCGGACCGAACGAACAACATTCCGTCACCGCCACAAACTGAAACAATATTTGAACACCCACATACATAGAACCGCCGTGATCGGCCAATGATTCGGAGCTAAATGCGGCACACAAGTACGCTACGCACTTTTGAAACGCTGTGCTAGTACAACTCGCTGACGTTTCACTAGTCTCACACCATGAAACACACAGCACACAAAAAAAATGATAACATGAGACCGCGGGGTGCTCTGAAACCATCATTGACACCTGATAACAACGATAACAACCCTCACTGGACGATGCTGATGGGTCTCCCTGTGCCCTATGTATCGGTGGCACCTTCTGTCTGTGTGCGATCCGTATACCGCGTTTTTTTTTTGTTGTTGTTGCTCCAGTCCACACATTTTATTTCTGTGACGTCGTGCTCCGGGGTTTGGCGATATTCTGGCAGCCCTCGTTTTAATGACACTGCACAAATTCACACCTTTACCTTCGCACAGATCTGTGAACTGTTTTGTTTTGTAGCGTCTGACGATCGAACAGCACGCTTGAAAGGGAACAACGTTAGCGCGAGATAGGTTGAGTAGACACAGATTACTGCACTTGCTTTCGGTGTTGGTATCATGGAGGATTGGTACCCGTAGGATTAAATATCGCTAAGAGCTTTAGCGTTTATGCGTTCACCTTCAATACACATTCCAGTATCAGTGGGCGATGATAACCGCACGCGAGGACAAGATACGGATTGCCATCGGAGAACCCATCGACTTTATTAATCCGCCATCAAACCCGCAAACTAGTGTGTAGCTGATCGCTAGTGAGACTTGCTGTGTGTTGTTGATTTCACCATGTCCCAATAAAGTCACTATTGCCGCACTCATGCAGATATCAATAGCAGCAAATTACTTACAAATTGTAACACAACACTCAAGCAAGAAAACTCGTTTGTACATAACACGACCAAACTACCGCGCACCGAATTCGAAGGCACACGGGCGTCGCAAAACTCCCTCCGACACGCAAGTCTTTCGTGAAAAAACTGAGAAATTTATCTCGAGCTGAAGACGTTGAACCTGTTCGTCTCTCGCGCGGTTTCCGGATGGGAGAAAATTCCAAACGTGCGTTCGCTCCGGTGCGCATACTTTGGTGAGCGAGAACGTAAGGAGTGCACTGTGGGAAAAAACGGTCAGTAAAACTTTTTGGGCGATTTAAATTGCACTAGCACTTGTTAAATAAAATGGCCGCCTTTTTTCCTGTTCGGAGTCTAAACGAAAACTATTGTACTAATTATTGAAAAAAAAATATCTTTAAAATTTATAATTACAAACAATGATAACATTTATAACATCTAATACCCTTTTCTTTCAGTTGACTCATTATTGAAGCTATATTTTTTTAATTTTTTTGACAAAGTTTCAACAAGCATCAATCAAAAAATATAGAACGTTTAAATACTGAAGAAAACACAAACGACAAATAACTTCAGCAAACTTTTCTCTTTTCCGTATTTTGTACTTTGGTAAACAGCTTCACGAGACTTAATGGAACCTCTATCGACAGTAATCAACGTTTTATCGACTTTCATAAACTTTCCAACACGGCGAGCAACATATTTATCTGAAATGGAGTCTTCAAAAAATATTAAACAAGCTAGTTAAATACCGTAATATGATTTGATCAGATCAAATCACAAATGTAGATTAGAATATCACAAATGTAGATTACGAAAACTACAACAGATTATATAAACGATTCTTTTGGTGGCTGAAGGGCTATTTTTTAAGGGCCAAGTGCATTGATGAGAGAACCTGTGAGTACCCGGTGTTGTCGGCTGGTGGTGTATTGCTATAATTTAACGCGTTGCACCAATAAGACAGACTCAAATCAATGAATAATAAGAATAACATAAAGTCAAAATGTCGATCGAAGTGAATGGGTCAATGTCGAAAAGTCAAAGTGTAATAGATCGCCAAGGTTCAAATAGACTTTTGTCTATTGAACGGAAATCAATAAATAAATGATAATAATATATAAATAGTCAAATATTAAACATTTGAAGTAATAAATCGCACCAAAAGATACCATATAGTGTCATTTCATTTTCATTTTCATTGCTTTTACTGATTTATTGTCAATGATCTTTCTTTTCAACAAAGCCATGGATAGATCAATAAGACAACTTATCAGACTATTTTTATTCATGAAGAACGGCATGGCCATATTGCTAACATATTAGACTTATTAGACAACATTTAATATTTTTTCTTAAATTATTGTCTGTCCAAAAACTCTACACGATTCACCCACTGTATAAAACATGCGTAAGCATCATATTCTCTCTCGCTCTCCCAACCTTTTGCTCTCTTTATTACGCATACCGATGATTTATACTCTCTCCTAAACATACCTTTTTATTTTGCAAACAAGGCACCTACTTAGCATAAGAAAAATGTTTTAATTGCGATACTAATGCACGCTTTCGTTTCGGAATCATCCCATCGTTCTACCATGGTTGGCCATCATCGAGTATTCTCTATTAATCGTGGCCGGGGAAAAAAATACATTGAGAGCAGAAAGGCTTCGCTTCTCCGTACAGATGCTCTGCCCGAACATGTTGCCCGATCTAATCGATCCTCCCTTGTGTACGATCGAAACGCGTACGATGAGAAATGAGCTGCTTAAGATTCTTTCCAGAACTGAAGATCGTCTCTACCCGGTCACCGTTCTCGAAACGAAATCAAACAACAAATCGCGCACTCTCTCACGTGCGTGCGCATTGGAAGTCAAAAGCGTCCAGCAAAAGGGGCAGCATAAGATGGTTCACTCACTCACCCACTTACCAGAGCCATCCGGCCCCTTCCTTTCCACATAGAAACCCGCTAGCCAGCCGAGAGAGCCCGCAAAATGTGCCCCAAAAGAGGTACCACCGCGCATCATGCTTCGATCGATTATTATCGATGATGGGGCTTCTCGCTTCTCGGTGTTCGTTACGTGCGGGAATGGGGTGCCAATCCGAAACGATTTCGAAGAAGGTAGAAAGATGGGCAAGCAAAGCCAAGAATGGAATGGAACCCGGTGTCAATTGGGCTAGGGTCGTAAAACTTTATCCCCCACCAGTAGAGCCGGCCATGCTAGAACAGATGCCGGGAGGGCAATAAATCATAGCGCAAAGTAAATAGTGAACAACAATGCGAACCACCGACGTAAGCCGCATATTTACCGCTTAATAATCGCGTGAATCAAGCTGCCGGTCATAATTTTCCGTATGCAAATACTAATACTAGAAGTCGCAAAGAGCAAAATGTACATAATACATCCCGGTGAACACATAAATACAGCGTGTAAAATAAGCTTAATAATGAAGATCGTCTCAAACAAGTTTGATTTTAGACACATTTTTGGTGTTCAAGATCAAACACTAAGACTGTAAAACGATTCCCAGCATAGAGATAGAAGAAAAAAAACTCACAACAAACAAGCCTCTAACACACACTCGGGCTTCTCTTTATGCTATGGCCCCCAGGCAAACAAGCACGGAGGCTGGCTATAATTATACCAAACAACCAGTGCCACGCAGCACCATTTCTGGTGCTTCATCTCCAGCAACATTTCGGGGGGGGGCATGCATGGAAATGTTAGCTCCTTATTATGCTGCCGTCCGTTTCCGTTTTCGGCCCCACCCAAAAGCCTCCCACCCTCCCCAATCCATCCCCCACCCCGTTCATGTACAGCTGGCTCGGTACGATTTGTTTTCGATCAGGGAGCCTCATTATTCACTCCGCTCGATCGATCATGACCGTGCTGAAAGGTTTCGAAGCACGGCCAAAACGGCCAAGCTTTTTCGCCGATGGATGCATGATGGAGAAACGTCTGGTGTGCGTTTCGTTTGCTTTCTGAATTGGATCGTCATTAAAATATCACCCCAACATCCCGATCCCGAGAGCGTTCTGGTCACGTCACGTCGTACAGTTGTCAAATCAAACGATCGCGATCGAATGATCGACGTATCGCGCGAGGACAACGAAAAGCGCCGGCACACAAAATGTTAACGCAAATTTCTTTTCACACAACACACATACACACTTGAAGGAAAACAACCAACCTATATGCTGAGGTACTACAAGGTAACAGGGTGATTATTTCTATTTTTCTCTCGAGATATTGTTGTTATGCTTTTTCTTGCTTCTTCATCCGTCATCATCTGCCTTTTCCATACCAGCTCTCTTTCTTTCTCTCTCTCTCTCCTAGTAAGATTTTATACTCTTAATGCTTTTGTTGGCTTTTTCTTTCATTCCTTCGCCACCGTCCGAACGCGATGACTCGATCGTTTTTTCGGGATCTTCCTTTATTAACGAGGTCTTGCGCTGCTAGGAAACAAGTCATAAAACTTCAGCCATCAGACAACGGACTGCGTAAGGGAGTAGGGAGTACGTACGGGCTTAAACGTCTGTGTGTGTGTATGTGTACGTGGCTGAGCCGCAAGAGCGCGAGAAGGTTGGCGTGGGTTTTCTGAAGGTAGGACCCAAAGACAAGTCCACGGACCGGTGCGAGGGAAAAGCGATGGGTGAAAAAAGTCGATGTGCCGATGCTGTTTATGCTATACGACTGCGCTACCACGCATGTTGCGCCTCGTTATCAGTTTTCTCAAGCCGCAGCCTTTCTGGCGTTGCTGCGTAACTGCGCGACAGAGAAGAACAGGATCGACCAGTAAAGAGGGTCTTAATTTTCTTATGTTTTACCGAACCTGATCGTACGAATCATGCATGTAGTTCTTATCTTGTTGAAGCTGTTCAAACTGTCCTACTGTCGGGATGTGTTAAAGGTGGCGCAGCATCGCCTCGGATGGAAGTGTGTTAGTATATTAAATGAAGGGTGAGAGGCGTGATTGGGTGGTGTAATGGGGTAGCTTTATTTCAAGTCGTTTAGATAGGACTTGTTGTTGGAAATGGGTAATTAAATTGAGTTTTATTTTAATCTTCCTCGATTGAGGCCATTTCCCTGTACGAAGTATGAGTTGTCATATTCAATTTAAAAAAAAACACAATCCCACATTTCATACAAAATGTAAAAACTCATTTGTTTCTTACCTTAACTTACATGTTTCGAACGAATCACATTCCGTTTGGCGCCGAATCAAAATTTCCATTCTCTTTTCTTACTTTTTATATTCACACTCTTGTGTTACAGCAGAACAAGAACCTTGTAATCCATTCTCGTGTTCTGCGCACAACGCAGTTCATCCCAGCGTAATCGGGGACAAACGCTTCCACGATTGCACGTCTGGTTAAGCGTAGAAACAAAAAAGGCAAGAGACATGGGAAGGGAAAAGGAAGAATGGTAGGTGAAGCCCACCCCGCTACGTAGACAGGTACCACTTAGCAAGATATATTGGAGCATGGACAATCCAGATTATAGCCCTGTCCCGTGATGCAATTGATGCAACCTTGAGCTGGATTACTGGCGCTAGGTACAGTGGATTGTATACGGTTAACACATGGGCAACTTTTTAAAAGTTTGTTCTACTTTTAATGCATTCAATACCTATAACTACTAGAAGAAGAAGACCTTTTTTGCATTAATAGTAAGTAATATTTTAATAAAATAATACCTAACATAGTGCTACACATACGATCGTCCCTGTAGCTTCCCAGTAAATTACATTGGTGCCTTCACTTGCAAATGGCAAATTATCATGTACATTTTTGTGAGCGAAAAACAAGGACCACGGCCCCAAACCCATCTTCAGTGGTAACCGCATGGAAGAGACAAAATGTATTTCTTGTTTTCTCCTTTGCTTTAAATTATATACTGCAGTTTTGTCAAACCTCTTGAAAAAGGTGAATTTTCTTTTTCATATAATTATTCGATTCGGTTCAATTTGTTACATGTTTGATCAATAGAAAAATTGTCAATATAAGCGTATATTTTTTTCAACAACTATCAGAACAACCAATCGGTATTGCTATATATTAATTTATTTTTATTTAACTTCCACTATGACGGCTGGACGCCCTATTTTCACCAGCGCTAGTGGTGATTTAATATAATTCATAGTTGCAAGACATTTCCTCCTTGTAATTTGCCTTATCCCGGGCATGCTCGGCTGTGGATGGGTAGTGGGGAGTTTTTATATTGCTATATATTTTATGTAAACAATTGCTATGCTTATTTATTAAGTGCTTATGCTTTGATTAATTCACATATTTGCTTGATTATTTACTTAACAATTTACTACAGATATAAACAAGTATAAACAATTGCCTAACAAAAGGCTGAACCTATCAGTAGTTGGAAAAAAGGATGAGAAAGAAAGTTTAAATATGTAAATTGTAGCAAGGAAAAAGATCTGTCTTTTAAATAGTTTTTAAATAAAAAAATAATGTAATCGTTCAAACAAGTATTATACTCACAAAACCCACATCTCACAACACATTATTTTGCATACTTTGTGTTAAATTTGGGGCGGCCCGGTGGTGTATACGATAGCGGCGCCGGTCTTCACACGGCAGGACCGGGGTTCGAATCCCGGCGGACCGCCTTCCCGTACGCAGGACGACTATCCAGGTACGGGTAAAATCTAAGTCACAGAGAGCTAGCAATAGCAGGCCAAGACCTCACGAGGTTGTAGTGCCAGAGAAGTTAAATTAGAGTATATTCAATTATTAAATCATTCGTTATCATGGTATTCGTAAACTAGATTAAATTTTCTATTTTCAAAATGCTAAATACCATTTCATGTATATTTATTCTAAGGTAAAATATTCTCAGTCCAATTGTTCCCTTGCTCATGATGTTTGACACTCATGACCTTCCAGTATCATCTGCATGCTACACGGACATGCCTGCTCATCCCCCCTACCATGCAAGACTGAACCCTAACAGTGATAAAACAGGATCGAGTTTCAACAAACTTTTCACGCCCCAAAGCAGATGAACAGAACCAACCAAACAACAACAACAAAAACCCACCACATCGAGCCTTAAGGGTGCCCTCGACAAGGGATCGCACCAGCATGGTGTTCAAAGTTCTCCTTCCTTGAAGGTATGGAGCTTAAGCTGGAGTGTGTGCGGACCGCGTACAGGTATCAGTTCTCGTTAATCAGGGACGAGCTCGTTTTATGTTGTTACTTATTTATTTTTTCCCCAAGCAATCCGCTAGTGTGTGGCTATTTGGCGCGCTTTTCCATCTTTTTTGTTGTTGTATTTTTTCAACCCTCAGTGCTTGTTGCCCTCCCCAGAATGCAACTTGTGAGAGTGAAGCGGAGAATGGTACACGTTTATGTAGTGTGCTTATCGCCCGGCACCTTATGGTGGAAACGCGCACAAGAAAAATCCGTTCCCGCGTTACTGTTGCGCTCTGCCGCAACCGGCGTGAAGCTCACGTACGAACCATTTACAGATGTTTTCTAATACGGCAACGTTCCTTTAGCAACGCTCATTAGCAACAGCAACGTTTTTGTTATGTTGCTTTCGGTGTCGGGAGCTAAAAACTAAAGTAGTCGGGCAGTTGGACGTCGGTAATGGCGATTGCGCTCGAGTGTTAACGATGCAAACTAGAGCAACATTCTTGTGGCGCTGTCGATGTACGCACGTACGGATGTTTATGTTCTATGCTGTTCTGCTGATTAAACCATTCAGCGCAGCAAATGTTTGCCTTTGATCGATACACGTTCCGTCAATTAATGTGTTTGTTCAAGGGGGTGAAAAAACATTGCAACAAGAGCTTTGTGAGCATATAAATGAAGATAAGCTTTTTTGTACTATACAAATAAAATACGAATAATCAAAAACCAATATTAAACTAGTCTCGTAGCAGGGGTGATATTAAGCGCAAGCTTTTTCCATGTCCATGAACCCGTTCCAAGATCATAAAATGTGCTAATTTTGTCCATTGCCACATTGGTGCTTCTTGTCTTCTGCCCTAGCACGCTCACACACAAAAACCTCCAATCCCTGGTGAGATTGCAGAATAATGTATCTTGTTAAAATAACGATAGCTTGTTGAGCGAACGGATTGGCACGAAACGGAAACGCCACCATATCCGCGTTAAGAAGAAGCTTGACGCACTTTTCTTCCCCGCCGAAGCTTCCCAGCGGAGATCGTTTTTCTTGCCGCGTTTTCTCGCACCTCATACCAGCGTCGATACGGCGAAAAGCGATACAGAATAACGAGCGTGGAAGGAACAGCAAGTACATGTATTTAATTTTTCAAACCATGCCCCGCCTGCCACCTATCGTATCTGTCTGTTCTCATTAGGCAACGGCACGAACCACCAACCCCAACGCCAAGAATAAAACGAACCACCAAGAGCAAAACTGCGCGTCTGCTGAAGTTTAAATCACGATAAAAAATGGTTCTTTGCGTTCGCTTTGCACCGTGCAGCAACAGCAGCAGCGTGTTGTCTGTGTTGACGCGAAACTTTACGCAAATGGTGATGGGTAGCGCAAGGGATAAAAGAGAGAATGGAAGAACGGGGAATTGAACGAACGGTTTTCATCTCCAGCGCGTACTGAAATCTTTCATGTCGACCAAATGTGTTCTTCGCCTTTCGGGTGGGTTCCTCGCTTGATGTTGCATCGAAGTCTCTTGTTTTATTTTACATTCGCTCACACCGCAACACCGTAAACCGTCCACGCTCTTTTGCATGCCCATTTTTCTCGGATTCGTACCACACTCCACTCCCCATACCCCCCTGTATTCTTCCTTTTCCAACCTAATGCATGGATACAAAGGTAGAAAACAACAAAAAAAAAAGGTAAAACAAAAGTGAATAAACCAAAATATCGTTAATCACCGCAAACGCAGCAGATATTTCAACAATGTTGCCCCAGCCCCAACGTTGTTGCCAACCCATACGGAACCAACCCCCACCCTTCTGCAGATGCAGCCGCTTTCTTAACAATGCAATAAAGGATAAAAAAAACGAAGATATGAAGCACCACCAAACACACTGTTTGTTGGCCCGGGCCGGTTCCGTGCACGGCATGTTGCAGGATTTTGACGGTCATAAATAAGCATAAAGCAGTTGCGTTCCTGCGTTCCCGTAATTTTTGGCAGTTTTGGCAACATTTTTGTTTTTGCATCCGGGCAGTAGAGATATGGGTGCAGCACGCGGCTGGTGAAATAAATTCTTTTCCCGGGTTTCATCGACATTGTACTTTCCAATAGAGTCGGTGTGTTTTAATTTGCATGCTGGGATGGGAAACAGATGCATCTTTTGCGGGGCTGGTTTTGCGCTCAGATTTATGTCTACCATATTGATGGTAACATCGCCTTTTTTTTTTGTTTTTAATTCAAACAACGAAAACAGTTTAAATATAAATAATAAATTATTCTACTTTATGCAATGGGTTGCTGTACGAAATACACAAAGTGTTTTCAATTTTCAGTCAGATTTCTTATTTCTAGAAGATCTTAAAAAGTTTACTCGACTTGTAAATTTTATACTTTTTACTTATAGTTTACAATTGAATGAAGTGTTGTGAAGATCAATACACTGTCCCTAACATAACTATATGACTACTTTTTACGGATCACTACATAATTGTTTTTAATTTATTTAAAATCGTTGGCTCCGTACCATGTGGGTTTAATAAATTTTTAATATGGTCTCATTTGAATTTTTATTATTTATTTATTTTCGTTGAATTTTAATCGACTAGTATCAGATGATCAAGAACTAAAATAGCATAGAAAAACGATGGTAATTAGCTGATGTACATCTTCTTCCTTGGCACTACAACCTCGTGAGGTCTTGGTCTGCTATTGCTATCTTTCTGTGACTTAGTTTTTACACGAAGCTGAACAGTCAGTCCTGTGTACCGTCCGGACGAGATTCGAATCTCAGTCCTGCCGTCTGGAGACCGGCACCGCTCTCGTATATACCACAATACAAAAGACAATACACTTTTCCGAAAGGTTTAGCGTTAAAGAATATTGAAAAAATAAAACAAAACTAATCCCACTGGATGTAGTCGGCCAAGTACCCCTGAAGATCAAAAGTAGATCAACAGATTCAACAGCACACCAAACAATGTACGAGAAAATACATTTTATTTACTTCTAGCTATAGATATTCCAGAACTGAAACCTCTGAACGTTGTATAAAACATGAAAGGTCCAACTTTTGAGCATGCGGCACTGAACCTCGGGTTGGAGATCAACGAGGCAAAAACCAAAATGATGGTGGCACCACCAGCGGCCCTGCTAACAAACATTGATTTACGCAGGGGTGATGTACAGATAGGTGATCGCACCTTTGAAGTCGTCCAAAACTTCACTTATCTGGGATCAAAAGTCAGCACCGACAACAACATAGACGTTGAGTTGCGCGCAAGGATGCTGGCTACCAACCGGTCATACTACAGCCTGAGGAAACTTCTCCACTCAAAATACCTGTCGCGACGGACAAAACTGGGACTGTACAAAACCTTTATAGTCCCAGTACTCACATACGCCTCTGAGACATGGACTCTGTCCAAATCTGACGAAACCCTCTTAGCCGGTTATCTCACTATCGTGCAGCGAATTAGGCTCGCCAGGCTCCGGTGGGCTGGTCATGTCATGAGAATGGCACCGGACGACCCAGCCCGTAAAGTCCTTTTAGGCTGTCCACATGGACAGAGGAGACGTGGTAGGCCCAAACTGAGATGGAGTGATGGCGTCGATGCGTCCGTCAGAACGGCCGGGATAATGGATTGGCAGACGACGGCGCTAGACCGTGAGCGGTATCGAGGATTGTTGCATCAGGTCAAGACCGCGAAGCGGTTGTAGCGCCTGATAAGTAAGTAAGTAAGTTGAATCTTTATATTAGAATTAATATCACAATTAACACATTTTATTTGTATATCTTCTTCTTCCTTGGCACTACAACCTCGTGAGGTCTTGGCCTGCCAGCTATTGCTAGCTTTCTGTGACTAAGTTTTACCCGTAGCTGGATAGTCAGTCCTGCGTACGGGGAGGCGGTCCGCCGGGATTTGAACCCCGGTCCTGCCGTGTGAAGACCGGCTCCATTATCGGATACACCACCGGGCCGTCCCCTTATTTGTATATAACTCATCACAAAAAATACGTAGATGCGTTGAAATACGTTCCACGGGACACACATTGTTCTATCCTTCAAAAACTATCCTTCACATAAAAAGGCATCATCATACAATATTAGCTGAACACAGTTATTTCATTATTTGTACTATAAATAAAACATCTGCGCTCAGACCATACCAACAACGCCCGAAAACAATTAACCATCCGCACCTCATGTTAATTTAATGCACACTCCATAATTTGCAGCCTATTTATGAACTTCATCTTTTATCTTTTTTTTTGTGTACGGAAATGAATAAAACTCTCATTAAAACTGCTCATTTATACGGTCCACATGCGTTCTGCATGTTGGTGTGTATCTGTGTGTGTGTGTGTGCTGCTGCTGCTGGTTCCACCCAGCTATAAATTATTGCCCACTTTACCTTCGCACTCTGGCACGCAGTCACGCTTTACGCATAGAATGCGTACATAATAATCACTATTGCTACACAAACAACTCTTCTGCCCTTTCTTTAGCACATCGGGAGCTTTGCATACATCCACGTACGCCTCTGGGGAAAGTAATTGAGTAATAAAAATCATTAAATATGAGGTGAAAACTTGTACTTTCGGTGCACGACCCTTCCAGCTCCTCCAAGAACAGATATCGTCTGCCGGGTTGAACATGGCAAGCGGTACCTGTCCAGAGGACAGCCAATATAGTGGCCAATTAGTTGAAACAATAGTTTCCTTTTTGCCTTTGCGACGACGCGATAAAATCTGTTGAGCGCATGCTGATCAGCTGGTAGCGTGTAACGATCGAGTGCATCATCGCGTACAATCTACAACGCTACATTCTCGATAACATAATGCTTGTTTTCATATATTTTTTTTTTTTGGGAAGGAAGTAAACAACGGAAATACACTGGAAGCTCGTGTAACTGGTGCGCATGAGTGCTTTTGAGCACTGCACGTTTGTTACAGGGTGTATCTGAGTGTAAAGAGGATTAAAAAGATATGTACATATGTAAAACAAATTCAAGACGAATTATACATCTGAAGTTGATGTTGATGTGGTGTGTTTCAATAGATTTTTGCACTTTTCTCTTATCTTTATAATATTGTTTTAGAGAACTCTATAATAGAGATCAAAACATTCAATTTTACTCACCCTTTAACATTGCTCCTATCAAACGCAGTCCCTTAGCAACCAGTATGTATGTTTGTTTGCTCTTAGCAACGGTGACAACATCGAACATATAGTGCCTGTTTGTTGTTCTTGATTGTTATGGTGAATTTTTAACTTACAGTTGAATTGTGAATTTAAATACCTAAAATACACACAAAACTCCGCGAAAATGTTCCGCAACGAGTATAACCTTGCAATGGAGCGAGACTCGGGAAGCGTTTCGTCCGTGTCCTCCTTCCAGGTGGACGATCTAATGGAGAAACTGAAGCTCCTCAACTACGAGCGACTCCTGCTGAAGGAGATGAAAATGAAGCAGATCAATCGTTATTCCTTCCTGCGCTCGTTTAACCCAGGCGAGCAATTCTTTATGTTCACCTCGATCTGTGCCTGGTTGATACGCAAAATCGGTAAAACCTTCGATCAACCGCAAGAGTTTGATGATCCAAACATTGTTATCTCGCGCATCATAAAGGTGCTGCAGGAAATGGTAGGCCTCGAAAGCGTTCCCAGCACAAATCAAAAACATTTCTAATGACCGGTGTGTTCGGTTGCAGGACGTACCCACCGACTTCCAAACGAACCGGCTCATTCAGGGTGCTGGCCCTATCTGTGTCTACATCATGGACTGTCTCGCTACGCAAGCACTCAAGCTCACCAAGTTCCAGATGAAGCGTCCCGAATGTCGCAAAGAGGACGACCCGATGGTCGATCTGATCGAGAATGATTCCGAAATTATATTGGAGAAGGTGGAAGAGGAACAGATGGCAGGTGGCAGCGATGACAGCGATGACGAACGGAACGGACTGTTCGATCTGAGCTTCTCCGATCCGGCACGTTCGGCTGCGCACACGCGCAAGGAAACGCGCGAATACAAGGTAGATTCACTGTCGGACAGTGAAGCATGGCGGTTGGAGCTGGAGCGCGTCCTGCCGCAGCTGAAGGTCGTGGTAAAGACAGACCCGCGGGACTGGCGAGCTCATCTCGAGCAGATGAGAAGTTTGCGTACTAACATCGATACGGTAAAGGGATGGCATAGTATTGTTGAATGACATAAAACTGATAATTGTTCCCGCTCTCTGTACTAGGCAACGGATGAAACGGACAGTCAACTTGCCAAACTTCAATCCGACATTAGCTACGTGATGGAGAAAATCGAAAGCCGCGAGAAGCATCTAAACAACGATCTGAAGGACTTGATCGCTCAGTACAAACAGATCCTGATCGAGCACAATCAGGTGACGGGACATATACGACAGGCCGAGCAGGAGAAAACGGAACACGAGCATGAACTGTCCAAGATAACCAACGAGTTGGAGAATGTTAAGATTCAGATGGAGCAGCGGGGCAACTCGATGACGGATGGCAGTAAGTGTTGGAGTTCACTATTTCTATCAAACTACGAACAAATAATGACACACCAATCGTTTATCTCGCGTTTTAGGTCCGTTGATCAACATCAAGAAGGCAATCTTTCGCATCAAGGAGGAACTGTGCGAAATGGATATCAAGATCGGTGTGATGGAACATTCGCTTAATTCGGAAATTGTCCGACAGGGCTCACAGTACGCCGAGCTGGACTCGCTCGTAATGGCTGCTCACTGAGCAGAGTGTTGGTAATAAGAATACATGGATTTTAAAATAAAAAATAATTAAATGATTGTAACATTAATATCAAATTGTTGTTGAAGCGGTCCAGGTATCGCAGCTCGCATAAAATCATTATACGGAATGATTTAACTGACAATTAAGCCGAGGAGATTGTCAAATTGTTGCTTCACCTAGTCTGATGGTTATCCAAGAATTGCTTGGGAAAAAGTTTATCAGATACATCCAATTTCTAACAAAAATCAATAACGAAGGGATGCTAACGAACTATCAATAATTACTGTAACTTACGACTGTAACTGAATCTACTTTCTACTATATTTCAACTTAGTTATGAACATCTTGTGAAAATATTGTTAAAATTTAACAGTCTCTCTCAAAACGATCAATGTTGCAAGTATGCTTTGCTCCACTATTTCCCTAAGGAAACCCCTATATCCTCACCAAACAAGCAATAAATTATCTTCGATGAAAATATTTGTTTAACTTTTCATCACAATCTTGTGCGGCTTGCTTATTAATGCGTCCGGCCCGGCCGATTCGTTGCCGCCGATAATGTGAACGAACGCACAAAATCGCACAAAAGCACGCCAACCAGATCACGAGTGCCTCTCAGCATAACCTTTACTTAATTGCACACCACGATCGGTTTTAAGCTTGCTGTAAACATCAGCATAACCAACCGCATAAAAAAAAACGCGATCAGTACAAACTACCTTGCGTTTGAGGACGATCGCCGACGTGCAGATGCGATCTCGAAACCCCTAATCAGGTTGTTTGTATTAAATTGGGACAATCACATAGAAGGGGTTTCTTTTTGCCAAGAAGATTACAAGAAAAAAGTTAACTATAACAAACATGATCGTGATCTCGTTAGCAGATTAAATCGTGCAAGCCAGGATTTTTTTTTTTGTTGCTTGTTTCCTGTTGTGGTTATTTCCAAAAACATGCTTATCCGTCCTGCACCAACGATTATCAATGTCCTGGATGTTTCTCCGGACGCACTTCTACTGTTTGTTTTGCAGACTATTTTATGGCGCATAATTATTATCAACAGGCGCAACAGCTAGAGATAAAGAACATTAAAAACACACACACACATACAACCAATATAATGTTTCTCATAATGCCATACATGATCCCGTTTTTCGATCGTTGAAATTCCATTTTTATTCCGTCTATTAGTTTCTTCTTGTTCTCGTTTCGTGCTTTACATTCTTCCCACGGTTTTGTTGTTTCTTTCATATCACGTCCAACAACCGGGTAGCGCTGCTTTTCCTTTTAATTACTATGAACAGTAGCAATAAGCACTATTGCTTGGTAGTTATTTATCGATAGTAGCAACAGTATAGCAGCGGTGTGACAAAACTTTAAAGTAAACGGACAATAAACCTATCGGCGCAGTTCGTTTTCAAAGCGTTCCATTTTCTTGCGACCCTTCAACACGGCTACTTTACAGGCAGATTATCAAGACCTATGAAACGGGGTTTGGAAAACAAAACTGCGCCATCACTAAACGATATCCTGTACCGGATAGAAAAGTGTGTTTTGAAATTCGCGCTTTCTCTACTATTGCCACGATCCTCATTTCGACACCTAATCTTGTCCCTTTCCATTGTCCATCCGAGACACATCATCCACAAGTTCTGATTGGCAGGCTCAAAATATACTAGCTGTTCACCGACCCGCATTTCAGTTCCACCAGCGTCCTCATTTATCCTTGCACAAATTATTTTTCACGCGGCGCCATACAATACATAACGCACTTCAGGTCCCCTGCAGCCATTGAACATAAGCGTAACAGTTGAAACGTTTACTCTAAGTCTTCATCTTTCCCTTAATGTTCTTACTACGTCGGCTAGCGCGTCAACTTGCTTACTTTCTTTCTTACACAGTCACATTTCACGCGCGATCTTTTCTTATATTAAAGCATTCTATCATACGTGTTACCGAGATATCTGTTGTTGTGTTGTGTTTCGTTTTGTGTATCAGAATTTTGTCTATCAGCTACTTACACTATTTATAACGATCCTTTCCTTTACAGTCACATCGTCCATATATCCTCAACATCCAAAGCATTCTTCTCCTGCCACCGTACTGTTGTAGTATTTTAACCTTCCGTTAGCGCGTGATTGTTTTGGTAGAGAAGGAATATGTGTGTGTGTGTTCATAAAAAGCTGAGTTATAGGTTAGCAAAAAACACTAGAAGGAGATATTTTATACAGTTCCTTAGAGAGCTGGGCACACTAGGCCGGGTTGGTTCACGCCCTTCCATCTATCACCTATTACGTCGTGCGTCGTTGAATGTATTCTGCAACTTGCGAAAAATGTTATCCTTTCACATGTTAGTATGTCGATGTATCTGCATGAGTTTTGCATGTTGAATTCTGCTTGATGCTTGAACGATGCTTTAAATTATAATTGATTTAGTAAAACCACGTAACAGCTGTGCGTTATTTTGCGTGCACAAGATTATCGCAACAAAAACTTTTTTGCTTTTCTAAGGTTTTCCAAATGTTTGTCTCACAGATTTTCGACGTTTTATCGAAATACCTTAATGTTTTTGAAATACATATTACTTCCGAATAGAACAAAAGCTTCAAGAGGTAAATAAACGTATTGTTCTAGTACGTTACTATAATAGTACACGATCTTTTACTATTTATAGGTTTCAATAGGTTCGAAAGGAAAATTTTATTTCAGTATTTTGTTAAGCTTATGCTTTGATTGCAAATTTAACATTTAACACATCAGATGAGAAAAATATTTTAAAAATCATTATTAAACCGGAATTAATCATTTTCTTCAGACAGAAAAAAGAAGTGGTAAAAAAATTGTAGAAGTTGCCGGCTAGCAGATTTTGTAGCTGGCAAAATAGAATATGATAAAGCTGTTGGTTATCTTCGACAAAACATTGAGTAAGCATGCCATACCAAAAATCACCAATTAGTAGTTAGTTGCTTTGATGATCGGTCAGTCAATGATCATCGTTAATTGCTCACAGAAAACAGTAATCAATTAACATTTATACTGAATATACTTCATGTGACACACATACAGGCGCAAAATAAAAACAAAACCACTCTTTTCTTATAGCACGTATCGAAGCGTATAACATTATTTAACATAATCAGTGCACTCAACAATGGTCGCTGCTTTCTTCTAGCGTTCTAGGCAGTGGAGCCGCCGCACTATCACTGTCCTCCGGATCGTTGGCCTCGAGCGACCGGTACTCGGAGTCGGCCGAATCGCTTACATCATCAGCGATCGAGCCAAATCCGGCAGCACCGCCGCTTCCGATCGACAGCAGCGATTGTGCTGGCTGCTGTGTGTTGTTGTTGTTGTGGGTGTTGGAAAGCGGATGCGTGCTGCTGGCAGTGGAGGCCTCACTATTGTTACCACTGTCGGCGGCGATAGTCGACTGGTGCGGTGCGGTGGTTACGGCGCCAACCGATGAACCTTGCTGTATCAGCGAGGTGCGAATGGCAACGATGGAAGTGTCAGTGGCGCTTGTGTAGCAAGACGGGTGATCCTGTGCCGGCGCATTTTAGTCCACACGAATTATGCAGAGTTAGAAGGGATGGAAAGAAGAAGAAAAAGCAACATTCGGTTGCGTAGATTGCGTTACTTCATGATCGTGCAGTTAGAATCGGTTAGAGATGATTGTTTTGCTTACTGGTTAGGATGATGGTGAATGATATTGCTGAGCTAGCTGTTAGTAATTGGTATGCACATTAGGTAAGTTATGGAGGACATCCGCGTCCGTAAAGTCGAAGTGTGTGTCGGTGAGCGAAAGGAATCGATATGATTTTGTTCCGTTAAGTTAGCACATGAGCATTAGCATAGTAGAAAAGAGTTCGAGGAAGCTCTAGCGGAAGCAGCAAAGGCCGTCTATACCAAGCATTTGGGAATGCAGCAGCAGTAGCAGCAACAGGAGCAATTACGCATACAATCACAATGTGCAAGTTAAATGTGCTCAAACAAACAAAAAATAGCAGTCGCACAAACTAGCCTGGAGGCGTATCAGAAGAAAACGATGACCCTAGAAACTGATGGAAAAATTTTTAACATTCCAAACAAACGCACGAAATAACATTTCGATTACCGATTTTTCTAACGCCGAAAATAATTTATACCATTTTTTTTGTTTTATTTTTTAATTTTCATTAGAATAATTTCACTTTTTTTGTATTTAATCTAAGATTTTCACCTGTTCCTTTCGAGCAGAGTATCCTGTCGTAAGTTAAGCATTGTTCGATACGACAACGACGGTTCGTTTCCTCTCGGCGGTCCCTACACACACTCGCGCAACTTATTTTGTCTGGTTCTGGGGGTGGGATGTACTGCTGAGCGTCTCACTTTACTCGAAAGCATAATGTTTTGTTCTGGTCTACTAGTTCCTTTCCAATATTCAGCTTTGTCAAACTTTTTGACATAATGTCGCTGTACAAACAAAAAAACCAAAAATGTTCCTCGTAGCACTGCTGCGTTTTGGTGCGCCCTTCTTTTCTAACATTAAAACACGGCCATCACGGTATGTTGCTGTTTTTGATTCTGCTTACGTCCCCGCCTCCTTGTACGCACACCACCCAGGGGAGGGGGGGGGGGGGGGGGGGTTCTTACTCATCGTTCCTGAGAAACCAATGAGAGACCAAAGAGTTTGAATGTTTAATATTCGATGTTTATACAGTTTTCTTCGCCTAAAAACAGATTGCTCTGTGCCGGTCCCTCCCTATATCCTATATTTACTGCCGCTCTGGTGGTTTATCATGCACACAACACTATGTTTAGAGTACGAGTTAGCTTCATTGTTTCCGTTTTATTTGTTTGTTTGTTTTTCTCTTTTGTATTTTATCCCTAGCAATAGCCAAAATTGTAAGCAATGCTCTTGATTTACAACCCGCTGGATTCTATCACTGAATTTATCATCACCGACTGAATACATCATCATTTTACATCACAATCGTTCTGATCTTTCTCCTCTTTTCATCCCATCTATCATCTCATGATCATCATTCCTCGTCGCCGTTGAGTAGTAGAAAAGCTTTAAGCAGCATCAACTGGAGGAAAACCGAAGGAGGATCACAATCAATACAAAACGAAACTAAAACCAAAAGTTACTAAAGCGAAGTTTGGGTGTGGAAATGCGGATGCAAAACACATTAGAGCAAGCGCACCCCAAAAACCATACACCTAATACGGGGCAAAATGAATACAAACGCGCGTATGCTGTGTGCACGTTTATATACAATTATTTCAAGCTAACTACGCATAGATAGATAAAGAAACGGCAAGCAAAAGTAATGCATGACACCCAAAACCCATTGTTTTTTTCGTTTGTTCTTCTGTTCAATATAAGCCATTGTGTTATTTAGAAGCTGCTCCATAACCTACCATAGTTAAATGAGAAATAAAGTTAACCATTGTTGAGCTAACGACAAATGTTTCGTGAAGTTTTAGCACAATATGAGCATGTTATTCATGTGGTATGATTACTAATTATACTCCAGTGATGAATCTCAATTCATACAGAAGAATAAAAACATAGTTTTCTCTGCAGAAGCCAATAATAAAAATGAAGTTACTTTTATACAGTGATTAATTGATTCAGAAAAAAAATCTACCTACATGAAATGAGTCGATTTGAGTGATCAAACGTTTGTAACATCTGGGTAATGAAACACATTTAAAACATTAATTTCAATTTTAAAAACATTGCACTTTTGAAAAATAAATCAATAATAATAGAACAAATATACGAAATGAAGATCCCATAAGAAGAATTGTTACTGCAACATAAAACCGTACACAAATAAATAATTTGCAAGGTTTCGTAAATGAATGCAGTTGTTGCTGGATGAATGAAAGTATGACCATTCCATGAACGCATGGAACTGAACTGATATTCTGCGTCGGTAAGTGCACGTACGGTATGAATATGTATGAAAATGCGTGCATAATGTACACCAACCTATGCGCAATGTAACAACACTATACGGTTTAGGATGTAGCAGCGAAACCAACCAACAGCGAAAGGAAGGTACAATACAAAACAAAAACCCCCCGAAACTAATGGGAAAACTATCACAAGTAGAAATTTACCGTCGCACTACTGCTACCGCCGGTACTCCCCGGAAGGCCACCACCGTCCGTCGTATCATCGTCATCGGCCGCAGGATCTTCCTCCTCGCATACGCTCTGATAGCGAATACGATCGATGCTACCGGTCGAGCCGATTCCCGTCACCAGATCGTCTTCATCGGTGATGCTGATGTTGCGCTCCCGGTAGCTACTGCGCTGCTGCTCGACCACACCGGAATCAATCATGTCCCGGCTAGTGCCGGTCGGCGATTTGCTACCATCCCCGATCAGTCGCGTCGACGAGGAGGTCGGTTGTTCGGTTTGTGCGAAAGAATCTATCAACCGGCCACTAGCGCTGGCACTAATCAATGCCGCATTGCTGCTGGATTGCATTTCAATCGTTACTTCAGCCGTTGGAGGTTGCTGGTAGGATGCAGAAATATCCGCAGCAAAACCACTGCTCCGGCTCGACGATGTGCGACCTTTTTGCAACGAGAAAAACAGAAGATTGTAGACTATTATTACCGCGGCAAATCGATCGATGCTGTCCCATTGTTGAGTACCTTTGCTTTTCTTCGTAAGAGTGACAGCCTTCAACTTCACGCGGTAAAACTGGGTTCCTTGCGAAACACCGTACCGGTTACCATCTTTGCGTGCATGACAGAAGTCCTTGTTGGTGACAGTGCCGTAACCGAATAAAACTGACGGTAGCTCATCTTTCGCTGGTTGCACCAGCCCTAGATCTTTGTAGCTGCTTTCGTGCAGGAAGTACATGAAATCTGCCACCTGTAAAGGCAAACATGGTTTTAGAAATCGAAAGCCTTCTTGCGCTTTGCTTGGTTACAAACCTGCGGAATAGTGTAGTTCGCGTGTTTGGGATTCCACACAAACGATACAGTGTCACCTTCGGAGCAGGTCATCAGCTGGACCGCGTCTCTCCGGTGTTTTTCCAGCTCACACACCAACGTGCTCTTCTCCAGCTCGAGCGTTTTCATGCTTCCGTGAAGCTTCAGCAACTCTTGCGTCAATTGCTGTCGTTCAGCTTCCACCGCTTCCAACTGTTCCCGGCAGCTTTGATCGTTCAGTGGACTCAGCTCCGGGTCCGTAAGCGATTGAATGGTTTCTCGCATGCGCATCACCTCCCGCGCTAGTTGCGCTTCCTTCTCGCGCAACTCCTCCAGCTGACGGTCCTTCTCGTCTAGGATGCGTTTGTACACGTCCTGACTGCCACCGCCAGGCGAACCGGCCGTACCATACGACCGATGCAACCGGTTTGCACTGCCAGCACTGCCAACGGGAATACCACCGCCGCTCCCAACAGCGTTTGCTTCCCATCGCTGTCGCTCTTCCTCGATAGCTGCTCGGACGGCCCGTTCTTTATCTCGCTGAAAATCGTCACGCATCTGCGCCACTAGCTGCTCGTGCGTCGCAATGTCGATCATGTCAGGCTTCTCGATCTTTTCCAGGCTCGTGTCGGACGGAGACCGATCCATGCTGGTTGCCATCAGCTTGAACCGACACCGCAACGACTCGATCTCCGTTCGGTGCTTGTGCTCCAGCTGCTCCACCGCCTCCTGGATTGCCGTCTTACGATCGACCTCGGCACTTGCTAGCTGACTCTCCAGATGACCGATCACTTCACGCATCTGGGTGATCTGGTCGTTCAATTGCTTCTTCTCCTGCTCGTAGCTCGAAACCGTTTCGATGTGGCTTGCCTTCATCGTACTGTTATCCGACCGCAGCGAATGAATTTCATCATCCTTCTGATGCACACTCTTGCGCAAATCGTTCATTTCCAGCTCATGATCGACCGTAAGCCGTTGGATCGTTTCCCGTTCGCGATTGCGCGCCAGCTGCTGGATGTCATTCCACGCACGATTCATTGCACCCAACTCGGACTGAAATTGGGTGCGATTGCTTTCGGCCTCGGTACGCACTCGCGCCAGTTGCTCGCGCAGCATCATAATCGATTCCTGCGACAGCTGGTAAACGCTGCTGAGTAAACCCTTGAGCCTTTCCACCTCCAGACGTGTGGTGCCGAGATTATCCTATGGGTAAAGAATGGAAAAAACAGTTTTCATGGCTCAAGTGATTGTTTTACTACGAGCATTTGCTTGAACAGTTCTCCCTTAGTTTGTGTCATTAGTTTATCATTCTTGTCAGAAAAGGTGCATCGTTAAAAAAGCGATTGAAATCAAACGAACATAAACACGCACAAAAATTTATTAAACGTTTGAATCCAATGCTAATTATCTCCTGAATATTCCCGTAACAACAAATAAAAAAAGAAAACATTATATTTCTTTTGCTGTCTAAAAGAGACAAAAATGCCCAATCTTGTTTAAACTATAAAAAGAAAAACAAAACGAGGCTTATAACAAAATCACAACATTGATACAAATCATAATGCGCGAAAACAAGATTAATTTGTTTCGTACAAAGTGTTTCGTGTTTCATCCGTCCATACATTCCGTGGTCTTTTTCTCTCTGTACCTGCAGGAGCAAAATGACGGTTCCCTCGTCATAGCTGCTTCGACCGCGGGCCAGCAAACAATCGGCAAACGGGTGCCGAATATCGTGCGAATAATATGGCTGTTGTTGATACTGCTGCTGTTGCTGGTGTTGCTGCTGCTGGTGCCCCGGCTGTTGGCGTCGCTCGACGCTGGCCGCACTTGACGGCAGCGATTCGTCGATGTAAAATTCACTATTAATAAATTCTCCTTCCTCGCCGGGTGAACGCAACACTACACTACCCGGACTCGGTTCCATCAGGGCCAGTAGCAGCAGCTCCTGCGAGCTGCTGGAGCGCTCCGACGAGGAGGTGCGCGTGAAAATTCCTTTACGCAGCCTGCGTCCACCACCCTCCATTGAGCTCGGCACGTACAAAGGGCAGCGACCGTCAAGGCTCGCTGCACAACCACCAGCGCCGGCTCCAGATAAACTACTTTCTTCTGGTATCGCCGGATGAAAACCCGACAGCAGGGTGGGCTGCTGTTCGACGAGTTCCGTCGGTACAGGATGTCTTTGGGATCCGTCCTCACCGTACGCACTCACCATACCAACAGTGTTAGCAGAAGTTGTCAAAGTGTTAGTAGCCATGCAACTAGCTGTGTTAGTAGTAATAGTAGTAGTGTTTGTCCCTGTGATCGCTGTTTTGCAAACAGCAGCGTCCGAAGAAATAATGTCGTTAAATCGCACCTCTGTTAGTGTCTCCGCACAAACCGTCTCTACCGGTTCGGTACAAGTGGCAACGGTGCACGTCACCGAAACAGGCATCTTCGGTATTTCCTCCTGCTGTGAGGAGCCTCCATCGGCTGGACTCTGATTCTGCACCTTCTCGTAGTCCTCTGTGTCGGTTTCTGATTCCGTTCCGATCCTACGCAAAGAAACAATCCCAATAATATTATTATATAGAGGGTTTACAAGAATGGCCGAAATCAATGTAAAGCAATGCATACTTATCACTTTCTTTAACGCCCGTTTGCTGATCGGGCACATTCGAAGCAGATTCGACATTTTCGTTACTGGATGATGCTGTTGCGTTGCCTTTGCTTCGAACTGAGGCATCGTCCTTGTCGGTGCCACTACCTTCGTGTTGCTGCTGCAGTTGTTGCTGCTCTACCGATCGAGTTTGAAAAAAATCTATCACAGAAGCTATGTTCGGTAGCGGAATCTTTTCCGTCAGTTCGGGGAGATGGCGGGACAGTTCCTCAAGGTCTACAATCACAGATCAGACAATCAATCAACATCTTCATAGAGCCAGACGAAACGGATTAAAGACGCATCCTTTCACAAACACATACCCTGCTTGTCCAACGCTGGTAGACTAGAATCGAACACCGATGGTGCCTGAATGGCGTAGGACGGTGGCATATCGTTCATGCCAGGAAACAGTGTGCTCAGGAAGTGGCCTTCGAATACGGATGAAAATTCCTGCCGTCTTGCAACCTCCTCGTTGTGAATCGCCATCAGGCGGCATGCTAAGTCGGAAGCCCACTGTAAATAAGTGGGAAACCAAACGAAACCAAATCAGCTGTGGATCAGCTCTTCATTTAGAAGTTTTGCATTTATAATATGCTTACCCTTAAAAATGCGCTAGAAAACATGCGCCGACGGACCACCTCCGTTACAGCGCTTACGTATATGCATGGCACCATATGGATTTGCTCGATGATGCTCAGATGCTTCTGCAAACGCTGCAGCGACGTGTGATACAGCTGCAGGGTACTGTCCAGGTCTTGCACCCTAGTTTCCACGTTCATAATATATCTGTCATATAAAACAGGATGGTGGACATTAAGATTATGATTACAGCCCGACACTACAACGTCCACACACTCACTTTATCCTCTTGGTTAGGTTGAAACCAAGCTCGTCCTTCGCAACCGTGCAACGGCGCCGGTATTCGAGTAGCTCGATATGATTTTTCTTCATCAGCCCCAACGTATTCTGATGCATCGCGCACAGATCAGGCAGCACTGAAACGTCACCGATCTTGTTCGCTCGATCCTGATTCTTTAAGATTCCTTGCGCCAGCTCGTTCTGATCTTGGAGCAACTTTTTCGCGTTCGCCAACAATTCATCCAGTCCCCGTAATCGCTCCTCTAAGCCTTTTACGACTTTTATATCCGCCTGCAAGGGGGGCAAGCAAACAAACCTAAAGCATGCTGCTAACCGAATCGAAACCCATACTTACGCTTTGCGATGCTTTCAAAGATTTGTCAATGCGCTCGTTCAGATTTACCAGTAGCGTACGGTTGAACTTCTCAATATTGACCCGGCACTCTTCCGCCATACGCTTCAGCGTTAACTGTCCATCCATTGCGGATATCCAGTCGAGCAGCGATATACCTTTCTCACGCTCCAGTTCCGTTAAAGCCATATCCTCCGCCGTACCTTCGGGCGCCGTTGTCGGTTCGGCACTACCTTCTACCGCAATGTTTTCTGCTCCTGGAATCTCCGACGACGAATGAGCAGATTGTGTCGCCGGATCGTCACCCGTTTTCACTTCCGCTGCTACTGCTGCCGGTGGTGCAACGTTTGTCGATTCGATCGCACCAGACCCACCCGGCTCGGACTGTTCATTGTTGCTAGCGGTTCGGCTTGCTCCACTGTTGGTCGTTACGCTCGGGTTAAACACCTCGTCAAACACACCGTACGGACGCGATTCGGCATTTTCCATCAGCGACGAAAGGATTGGAATGTCTGCCAGCTGTTGTAGGCTTTTGTCGAAGCTGGAAAAAAGTAATGTACAATTTGTAAACACATTTTCCCCATCACCATCACTCTATTGTTTCATTACTCACTTTTGCAAAATTACCATCTGCTCCTCATGCAACCGAAGCTGCTCTTCGTAGTTGCGGTTAAAGTACTCGCTTCGCTCTTGAAACACCTTGATCATGTCCTCCATGTTGGCGACCACTGCCGCCCAGCCCTGCTGCTGCAGATGCTGCTCGTGTATGAGCACCTCACAACGCCGAAGCTCCTCCCGGCCCATCTCGTAGATCTTTTGTGCTAGCTGGGCACGTGCGACGACCGTCGTATAGGAAACGGGTAGCTCCATACTTTTCCTTACTAGGCCTTCCAGATCAACCTCAGCTGTTTTGTTTGCACAAATATGGACAAAAACATCATTATTAAAACAAATAATTGAGAAGTGCAAATTTCGATCCCTCTACGATACGCACTCTCTTTAATAGGTCCGGGCGATAGTAACGGCGATTCGCCCACCGTTTTACAAAACATATAGATCGGATTCGTGTCGGTACCGGTTGCATAGTGACAGGCGCGACTATCGTCCTGTAGCAGCTCACCGCCACTGACCAGCAGAACGATGCTCCTGGCCGGTATCGCATGGTTCCGCTCGATCACCTCTTTCAGCTTCCGGATGCTAAACAAAACATAAAAGTAACGAAACATTGGTACATTCGTATCCATAAGGTACCGTAATATGCCAGACACACTTACTCCTCAAACATACACTGCATCTTAAAGGTCAGCATGCGACCTTGATCCACGTGAAATACGAACATCATGATGCCGAGGATTGCCGATTACGATGCTTCGTTTCGTTCCTATTCTTCTACGACAATCGTCGTCTGGCACTCTTGCTTTGCCTCCTTACTGTTTGCTGTAGTTCGTGCCTCCACGCGCGTTTCACCACGCCTGCCAGCAGCGGTACACTCAAAGAGCCGCACCACCGCATTCGTTTGTTCAGTCTAGCCAACGCTATCGATATCCTTGGCGATCCTTTAGCTGTGTTGCAGCATCCTTTACCTCGCACGCACTAATTGTTCACAGTAACGAAAAGCTTTGGCTAATGTGTATAATCGCTCAAGATGCTCGTTTATGTGCAATTTCGTGTGTCTGTGTTCAGGTTCAACTAACTGTGCTCGTTTTAGCAGTGATGTTTATTCGGAGAGATGTTTGTTGAATCTTAGAGCATTGCACGCTTGTGCAAAACACACTCTAAAAACACACACTTTCGTCTCGACAGTGCTACAGTGGTGACAATCGAATGGCGATGCCACCGGTATGGCGCATCGTTAATGCAACGCAGTGTTTCACGTGTGTTTCGTGTTCGGCTTGTTATTATTCTCACCACACTAGGCAGCGGTGCACTCTAATAAACCCGACCGATTTCGTCGTGTTTTGCAGTTTCTATCCGCTACAGTATTGCCGCCTGCCGGTCTGCACTGCTCCGCTGCGCATATTATCGTAGCGTACTGGGAATGTGGCGCCGCCTGCACCTACAAATCCGCTATGACGCTGGCAATCGATGATCGCGATTGCGATCTACTGTTTGTTGCTGTCTCGTTGCAAACGCGTGCCTTCGCGTTTCTTTTTGCACTCTCGGGTGTGATCTCCTCTTTCGTTCTATCCAGCAGAAAAGTGTTGCACTAACTTGCTGTGTGGGCGAACTTTGTCCGTGTGCCAGCAATGTTATGATACCGGGCTGGCTCTGTCTTTGCTTTCTGGCAGACACACACACACTGTCTATGTGTGTTTTTGCTTTTAATGTACGGTATGGTGTGCTATGAAAGTAAACAAAACGAAAACAGAAACGATTAGACAAAATGTTGCAGAAGCAAAACCGAAGTTACAACAATATCGCTAAACGCTAAACAGTAGTGTGGCAGATTATACAAACTATATGTGGGGTGGATTTTACAATGAATGGCGGCGGTGGCACGTTTTTTGCACACCCCATTCACGTGGACGGCGAAATGCGGCACACGATCAGTTCATTGTACCGGCCCTTTTCGTGCTGCAATGGCGATTCATTACCCAAACTGCTGTATACAAGCTACTGAACCAATACGCCGTCTGAACGCGTGTATGTTGCGATGCTTCTTGCATTCAATTACTGTGCGCCTCGCACACTTAACACACGCGGAGTTCACCTAGCCAGATGGAAGGCGTTTACTCACCTGAAACCAGTCGCGCTATGTTGCGTTTCTTGGCCCACAATCAATCGCGGAACGATAATTTGTTGGGAAAACAGTTCTTCCGCGTAACATTCGCGACAAGCGCGTGCAATACATACAACCTCTGATAACGCCGATCACCGTAATGCTTTCTTATTGATAATATGACCTCCCAACAAATGCACGCGATGGGAAGGTTTAAGTCCAGGGTGCATACCTCGCGCCGGTGAGGTGAAATTACGTCGTAAATAGAAGGTGATGGTGATGTGCCGCGTGTTAGCTTCATTCAGCCTATCGCCCTATCGTACCAACACAACCACCAAAACGACAAAAACAACTGATCATCAGGTACAGCCGGGAGGGGGAGGTTGAAGGACAAACAGCAAGACCATGCGGCGAACGAGGGCGGTGAGGTTGGGAAATCCTACCCCAATGAAAACACAATCTCCCACTGACCTAATTACGGCCCGGCTCGTATCTGTCAAACGGCGCTTATGGCGTGGTGCATTCGAACGTAGAAGACGGGCCATTAATAACTGGGGATCAGTAAACGGAAGAAGACATACACACACGAAGAAACACAACGTACGCATACACCGGCAGTAAAACCCCTGCATCATCAGCATCATCCTCATATCGCAAGCAAATAAATGGGTAAACATACATGACGAACCTCACCGTGAGTCGTTAAATACGGACTATTTACGCCGTCAAACATAGGCGCCCATTCGACCGAGAAAGCGGTCCACCGAGCGTTCGCTTTCGCTCAACGGTAGAGACACGGAGTGTTGCATACGTCTTGGGCCGTGATTTTCAAGCGTCCACACTTCAGGTCAACTAACTTTAAGATAGAACGAAAATGGAACGCCAGAAGTTAGTCACGGGGAAATAACCTTACCGATGAGAACGAAAGCAAGCGAGCGTGTTGATATTGATGCCTCCCGACACCTGAAAGTGAACGACAGTTCTGTGTCAGCCACGAAAGAAATGATCGCGAACGACCATGATCGGTGGTGTTTTCTTAAATTGCATGAGATTTTTTGGAATATTAAAATATTTTTCTTAAACCTTCCCCAGCGGTATGCTTCCGGATATCACTGTTACCGGCATTTTTTTAACAGGCATCCTTCTGAAGAGTACTTTTTCTAGCGTACAGCAACAACGACTCCATTTGCAAGATATACACCAAACCATTTAATACTCCCTCCAAACAAAAAGCTAATCGTTCACTGAAGGTTTCCTTACATTGGCATGCGCAAGAACGCAACATACAACGATCCATTCATTGGTGCTGCGCTGTTAGCTTTTGTGCCAAATTCCAAACGAACGTGTTGTGTGTTCTGCATGAAGGTTTCTTGTACTGCTGGGTGGTATTTTCTTTCCGCATTGTGCGAAGCCGTCCACATTAGACGGAAGTGTATCTTCACGACCTTAACGAAAATAATGCCTACATACAATTAGAGTTTGTTTCCGATGTGCATCGATCCTTTATGCTCATCGCGGAAGTTTGTACGCAAATGCGAAATAGATTGTCTGTTTTTTAGTAATCGATTTCAAGATTAAGAAAAGCTTTTCTTAGCGATGATTCTATTACATTACTCATTACATTGACTAACCCATTTAGCTGATCGTCACTATAAGAACAATACTTTCGAATCACTAACGAATGAAAATAAACCATCATACAGACGACTAAACCCGTTGATCCGTGTAATATCGCCACCACTTCGTTGGTACGATCGCCCCGACACCACAGCCAGACATACTAATTGCGTATGTTTATTGTTATTATTCGGTTGTCATACCTGTTTTCCTTTCCTCGAACAATGACATTGCATTAAAACCACTGCGTTAACCAACAAAACGATTAATGCAATCCCCTCTGATGAACTCGCTCAACTTCCTCTCCAAATCAACTATGTCACCAAGTTCATTTCACAATGTTTTTTTTTTCTCTGTACACCATAGCAGCAGAAACATCTGATCCGCCAAACGGCGCAGTGTGCGTGATCGCACATGTTGAGCTCGTTCGGCTGTTTGCCCAGTGTGTGCGTATCAGACCCGCGAAACAACTTTGCGACACCCTGCGCGTTGTTAAGATACGCACCAAAAACCTGATGCGACAACTGGCCTAGCAAGCGTCGGACATTCAAACCGAACTTGAAATCGAACGCGGACGTCATGCGTCGTGGAAGTAGCTATAACCCTGACGGTTACTATCACAGCTCATTACCCTTGAATGATGGGAATCGAGAATTGGGTACACCAAGCGGTTACAAAATCGCATCTCATACTATTTCTATGTAAATCATGACCCATCGAATGAGGCTTGAATAATGAGAGATTTTGTTTAGTGTGATTTTTTTGCAAAGCTTAATTTTCAACACAAAATGAAACTGTATTTTATTTTATAACTCAATTATGAAATCTTGACTCAAAATAACTCAAAATCGAAATCAAATCACCCATGCAAATGAGATGATCTTTTTGTCCGCGTCATCATCATTTTGTGAAGCACCTTGAACTTCTTGCTGTCATGAAACTGTTTGGGCTATTCCTACACAGTGAATGCTACCTGTTCGCTGTCGGTCCAGTGGACTAACTTCCGCAAACATGAATCATGGAAGGCGTCACGTCAAGCCCATTTTACAATGGTGTTGCTATCTAAATTCACAAACACACCAATGGGCCTGCAACCAAATGAACATTATACGCAGACTAGAAACTTGCCGCTTTACATTTATAGGTAACGATAAGAGTTCGGGTTCTTTCCCTGTCGCTATTGGCACCGTAATTAAACACACCGGACGATGAACGGCAAAACCAGCCGACCGCTCGGGTGACATTGGAAATGGACGATTTCGAATGTGCTTAGACGGCCATACACCACTGACGTGTCTTGCTTTCCGGGTTAATCGGTCAATCGGGTCCAAAGCGCGCGGGCGGGTTGGGTTGGTGTTTTGTTTTTCTTTTTGCAACCAAAGAGGCGGTTTTTTTGTTTCACATTTTTGTTTCCTTCGTAGCGTCCTAAAGGGGAACGATTACACAACATAATGCAATGTGTGTTGGCTTCTTGGAGAAAGGAATGCATATTTCATGACCCCAATTGCGTCAAATCGCAAAAGGTTAGATGAAAGTGAAGTGGCACGCCCGCCAGCCGGTAACAACAATTGAAGCTGAATGAATGGGGCTGAATATAGGAAGACGCAAGGGACAATCTTCGGCTGAAAGTGAATTATTTGAAGCGTTGTTTGCTCATTATCAGATCACAAAATTTGCAGACATGATCATCAATATTTTATGAAAATTGTATAAAAATACAGCGATCGTTTGAGCAGGTTGGTTTCTAAATCCACTCGCTTTCGTTTGGTTATCTACAGGGAAACAAATATTTAATGCAAAAGCAAAGCTCTGATAAGGATCATGAAACAAACTCGCACACGCGTTACTTACACATAAAAGGAACTTTACTATTTCTTTCCAATTTCCGCATGATAGCTATTGCATTACTGCCAGCTACAGAGCCACATTCTAGCCTGCGTACGAACGGAATCGAATGCAACATACCACACAGCCGGGGCTATTGCACTTGCACGTGAGCGATCAGCAGCGCACTGCATGGCTTTTAATTTGCTAGTTTATCAGTTGGCTAACCAGGCCAGCGTATTGCTGGGGCCAGGACAGC
The DNA here is from genome assembly GCA_002091835.1 of Anopheles maculatus. Classification (NCBI taxonomy): domain Eukaryota; kingdom Metazoa; phylum Arthropoda; class Insecta; order Diptera; family Culicidae; genus Anopheles; species Anopheles maculatus. The sequence continues at coordinate 251,748 of KZ061972.1, forward strand.
ACAAACAATAATAAGAAATCGATTTCAATATTATCGACCCATTACATCAGCTCCGGACCGGGGCCTAGCATGAGCAATCGTGCATCTCGGTCGCACTAGACACACAAAAACAAACTCATCCCATCTGCCCGGCATTTACCCACCCCACCCATAATGGAAGGATCGTTGGCAGGGAATAATTCAACTCCAACCAGACCAGTACGGAGAGTCCCTACTGCACGATGCAGCACGTGCATCGTAATGTGCAACGCCGCACAAACAGCGGCAGACTGTAGGTGCCCGGGTAAACAACAGGCGATATCAACGCATCGGCGGGTTTGTTTGCCACTTGCTGGTTGTCTAGTCTTGTCGCCTTCACTCCGCTCGACAATTTTGAGCACTGAAGTGGCAAATGATCCTCCCGACAGACGGTCGCAAGGATTAGGGAGAGATTTTGCAATGCTGGAGTGAAAAACAAACAGCGGTTGAGAAGGTGCGCTGGATGAAAAAAGAAAACAAGTTAAATAATAATACTTTTTCCTGGACGTGCGCAATATAATGCTGCTACTTATTTTGATCGTTATACGATCATTTAATTTATTTAATTAGGCAGATTTAACCGGTTTTCGTTCGATGAGCCTGTGTTCAAGCGATCGACTCTTTTATCATACCCTCTATGATCAGGCAACATTTTAGAGCATTACGAATTGATCAGAAATTGCTAAATTCAAAACAAACAAGGTACTTCAAGATTTGAACCGTACTATAAGTTTTATTGCTGAGCGTACTATGAATAACTGAGCGATGAAATTGGAAGTTATGAATCACTTCCTTACGATCAGCTACAACCGATTCGTGCTTTACAACATCTTCTCACTTATAGAGAAAGATGAAATTGTCTAATAGTAGGCATAATCTTCTTCTTCTTTCTTGGCCTAACTACCTCTTAAAGGTCATGCTTACCATTTCTGGCTTACTAGACTTATCGTTACCGCATAGTTGGATAGTCAGTCCACACTATGGGGGAACGGCCCAGATGAGACTTGAGCCCCGGTCCTGCCGTGTGAAGATCGGCGCCGCTATCGCATCTACCACCGGGCCGCATAATCCAGTAGGCATAATCCTGCCACTCAATAATGTTATACGATCATACACATGCACCAGAATCTGATATTGTACAACTTTCATCAAAAGGTCCAGAAGGTCCGGCTTCGTCCAGAAGTTGAACGCTATCGTGATTAAGACTGTCTGAGATGAAGACGTTCAGGTGACAAACACTCATTGAAAAACATTCTTTTGATAGTGAATTACCGCATAGTTGGATAGTCAGTCCACACTATGGGGGAACGGCCCAGATGAGACTTGAACCCCTGCTTCCTGCTGTGTGAAGATCGGCGCCGCTGTCGCATCTACCACTGGGCCGCATAATCCAGTAGGCATAATCCTGCCATTCAATAATGTTATACGATCATACACATGCAGCAGAATTTGATATTATACAACTTTCATCGAAAGGTCCAGAAGGTCCGGCTTCTAAAGTTGAACGCTATCGTGATTAAGACTGTCTGAGATGAAGACGTTAAGGTGACAAACACTCATTGAAAAACATTCTTTTGATAGTGAGTGTGAGACTCCCTACTGAGCTTTGACGGGGAACCTTATCCAATCATTCTGTAGCCTGTATCGACTAGCAACTTTATGTGAACACTAAGAAAGCACCATGATTAGCTAACTCCGAAGGGTCGCCCAGTAAGAAGTGGCAATGCTATCTGCAATAGTTTTGTTTTCATTCTCACCCAATGGGAGTTCAGTTAAACCAGATTCAGGGTCTTCATTCAGTTGCAACTGCAATACGCTGGATTTGTTATACGATTGTATAATATAATTGTAGTCCAGACATTAGGCGATAAAACAATGATAACAACGCCAAGTAAGAAGAGGATAAAGTTGTAAGTTTAGTTACAGATATAACATCTTATCGTGTACCTATCAAACCGAATTAGTGTTGGCATTGTAAATAAAGTAAATACTAAGGCCTGAGGGCATCTTAACAAACTTTGTGTGCGTGTGCTCGGAAAAAAACGCCACACTAAACCCTTGTTATCCTTGCACGAAGCACATAAAGGCGACTCTGTAGGCTGATTGCTCTCACTTCAAGACGGTTGATTCATACCCAGAGTCTGGTCAAACATGAATGAACACGGCCTCTTCACACACACACACACGCACACGGCGTTGTGTGTTTTGGTGCTACTTTCTTGCCGTGTGTTTGTCTTCCTGTTCTTATTCTATTTTTATGACTTGTTCCCACCAACTCAAGCCAACAACGATGAAATAGACACTCGTGTAAAGCGAACATCCGCGTGTGTTTCGTTTGTGGACAATTGTGTGGTCCATTGCACCACCCCACAAGCAGGCGATTGAACTCCTTCCCGACAGTGCTTCGCTCTTTGTTTGGACGAACCCGTGTTTGTGGTGCATCGCCACACGGTAGTATGCAATCGAATGGGTGTCATCGTCGGATTCGCGTATGCGCGCACACACAAAGGAACGGTAACGGGCGTACAGGCGGGTTTTGCGTATGGAAAATGCACGAAATGAAAACATGCGAAGAAAATCTCGGCTCCAAGCAAACGCGCGTCACATGATGACACAGTTCAACAGACACACGTGCAATAATAACTATGTACGGTGATAATCCTCATTGAAAGCTCACTTGATAGATTGTAGGACATACGAAAAAAAAAAGCAACACGCAGCTTCAGATCACAATGCATTCACAACGTGAACCAGTATCGAGGGCGTTATTTGTAAACATTGCCCATACCGCACACATTGACAGTCGCTTCAACACCGTTCCTAACGGCTGGTGTGTTGTTGTTGATGACGATGACGATGACGATGACGATGACGGTGATGATGATTATGATGATTCTGGCGATGATGATGATGATGATTATGATGACGGTGGTGGAAGTGATTGCAAGAGAAAAGCAAGACACGATTGCTGGGATTCAAATAGCGCATTGCTCGAGGTAAAATGGAGCATCCGTACCCGTACTCGCATCACTGTCACCACTATTTGCACGCTAAGAATTAAAACCGTCCGTATGCTCCGTAACATTTGTGACGAGTTCGAACAAATCACCAAACACACACGCACCGTGTAGCAAATGGCGTGTATTCAACACACTGGGAACCTTTCCTCTAGCAGAGCGAACGATTTAGGACGCATTTTGTTTGCCTACTACGATACACACACTCGCTTTATCCATCATCGCACACGCACGTACCAACGACGTCATCCGTAGAGAACGTTGTTGTGCTGCGAACATTATTGCGTACGCGTTTTTCTTTTCATCGCGTTTACAGGAAGGGATAGAGTAGAAGGGATGTTTTCGCGTTCTCCGAAAAAGAGGATTTACTTTATCATAACAAATGAGATGCACACACAACTAAACACAACCGTGCACACACACACACACACGCATACACTCATACATATGACGGTGCCCCGGATTTATCACCAAAGGGAAGGAAGGTACGGCTTTCCACTTTACGAACCGTGAGAACGGTTCTGACCATCGAGATCGTTGAAATGTTATCGAACAACTGACCAACACGAGGCAACATGCAGCGCGAGCAGCAACCAAAAAAAATCACCCATGTAGATGTGTATCAACACACACACGGCCAGCAAAGAGAGCAGATAACCTTCAGGCAGCAGAGACTTCAGCAAACCAACCAAAGAAAAATAAACACAACACACAACACCACAAGTTCACCCCTCCGTTTACGTCACTTCCGACCGAAAAGACATTAGAAAGATACAAGCTCTCCAACACTAAGTAAGGCAGCAGGGCACTTTAATTTGCCAGGGCGAGCTGTTGCTATATTGCTTCCGATTGCTTCTCGCTAGGCTGATTCACCCCACACATCACATTGCCTTTCGATTTCTGCTGATTAGCTGCTCTTTACGCAGTTCGATAATTAACCCACACGAAAAACGGCCCCCCGGGTGAAGTGCCACCAACCAAACATAACAAAGCAACCTTTGCTGACTGTGTTGGTGGTGTTGTGTTGCGCGCATACACACACACACATACACACACACACATACACACACACGTAAGCTACCACACACAAAGCTTTTTACGCGACTGGGATTGGAGTACAGATCCAGAGCAAGGACCGGAAGGGCAAACTGGGCCCTTTTCGATTGTTCCGTATGGCGTGAAAATGGGATTCCTTGCTACATCCAAACAGGAGGAAAATAGAA
>KZ061973.1:8424-28534 GCA_002091835.1 Anopheles maculatus
CACAACGGCAATCCAACGAAAGCGGGTTGCTGCAACAGCGCCTGCCGGTTATGCAATATCGTGTCAACGGTCGTGTTTGATGTGGAAGCGTCTGGAGACAGCAAAAAAGCAAAGGGTGATCCTTGGGCCACTGGAGGGCTTGCTGCGAACGTGATCAAGCGTGATTTGTTTGATGTTTATTAAAAGACACGTTCTCGTAGTGTGCAAAGCTATAATAAAGCTTTCGGAAAGTGCACACATTCTGCCCGTTGGGTTGGATGAGATGAAAGTGCTAGGAGTTGAATGAATTTTTGCTTTATGCACATAATACATTTCACACTATGATTCCGGTCGGTTCGGAGCTAATCCTCGTTTGATGCTACCGACAGTTGGTTTCGAGACATCTCTTTCGTTACATCTGCCGTTTTGGCATCACAAAGCTTCCAGCAAATTGTTATTTGACTTTGCCTATGGTAAGTCTGCCCGCACAGTACTGCGCTTTCTCTACAGTACAAAGGGAGTGCTGGTGAATTCTGCTTTGTATTTTGTCAAATGCAATGGACGAGAAGTATTCCGTCTAGCGTTTTGTCACGGTTTTTTTTTTGTAGCCTCGACACATTCTCATGGTTCTGGACAGACGCTTTTCTCGGTATGGAACGCTGCCAATGTAAACGGATCATATCGAGCTTCTAGGGAACTTGTCTTGTCGTCAAATACATCGTCGTGCTTCAAAACTGTGTGCAGTGTCGAAGGTTCAATATTTGGCCAGACGTTTCAGTTGCCGAGCATCAACGGACCTCAAGTGCTGTGGATCTGTATCCCTATTTGCCCTTTTCTGGGTAAATGTAAATTCAACACCACAAAAGCTTCTACTTCAACAGGGAACGCTACGGATCTACCCCATATGGGTGTGTGTGTTCGACTGTGGTTGTCCTGCTCATTTAAATATGCTGGTAGGCTAACGGCTATGGTAAGCTCCTTTCAAGGACACTTCGCGGAAGAGGTTTTCGGTTTCCGACTCCATTAAAATCAATTCCGGTTGTTTGTTAGGTTTGGGCGAGTTTTGGGGCCCGATCCGATTGAGGCACAGATTGAACGCCTACGTGCGTAAAATCAGGTTGTTACAATGTCATAAAACAAGTACACACACATACACACATCGCAATTCGAGTGGAAGAAAACAGAAAGCCCCATCACACAAGCACACACGCGCCCACACTGTTGCGTGTGTTTCTTCCAACATACAGGAATCGCAACGACAGAGAGAAAAAAAAAACACATCGGTTCCCCAACAGCTTAAGGAGTAATATAAAAATAATCGTAAAATGTTACAACTTTCTCTCCCATTATGCAATCAATTTTACAGCCCCGTCGTTCTTCCTTTCCCCTTTTATACCCCCTCGTCACAACTGATGCTCTTCAGTTGGTGACTTTTTCCGCGTCAAGTGCGTGCATAGAGCAGCACTGTACCGTACCGTAGTCTTACGACCGGAACAATCATACGACATTACACAGGGCGGCAGAACAAAACCGAAGGAGAAGTTGGAGTTGTTTTATTTCTTACCCTGCCCCCTTCCTGCCCTCCTCTTCCACCCTCGTTCTGTCGGTCCGTTTTGTGTCATCGCCATAATTTTGGGGTATTACGTCTTCCCGGGACCATCGTTACAGGACTGTCGTACGGTCGGAGTGTTATGAGTAATTTCATTAACTCCCATTTATCCGCCCACCAACGCAGCGTCATTCACGCGGAACTTCATGTGCTGCTGTGCGTTCTATAGGCTGACCGAGGGGGTTGTTTGTTTCTGCTTTTTTTTTCGCCGTCGATGGTGGTTATAGTTCACGAAATATCACTCACTACGGCCTACAGTACCCCGGGTCGGTCGTCGGTTTCGAGGTACGCGAAAATATAAACGACAAAAGCCCGGCGTAATGAAAAGAAACATCAAAAACTCGTTGTTTTTCCCGCGAAATCCGCGTTCGCGAACACCGCAGGCAAGAACGGTAAATCATCGTAATCATTTCATTTGCCCTTTAGGAAGGCTATTAAATGGTACTTCAGGTTACGGTTATAATACTGCGTCCACTTCATGTATCCTTTTTTTTCTACCCTGGTGATCGGTGGCCTGTCATCGGTTTGTCTGACGAACGCAGGGTGTGTGGGTGTTTTCCGTGCCTTAGCGTACAACTTCATCCGCTGTGCACCTCATTGTTTGGCAGTAAAACAGAAAGACACATTCCGTGTAGCTTCTACCGTAAAGTTTATTAAAACTCGTTCACGGTGAGGAATGAAAACGAAAAAAAAATGCCTAAGTCGCTTGTGTAAATGTGAACGATAGGTCACAAGCAGTAAAACTAAAGGGCAACCCGATAGAAAGATGCAAAGAAATGAGGTAAAAAATAACCTTTTGAAGAGGGAGCGCTTACCTTGAGAAAGTTTTCTTAATGCTTTAACGTGTAGGGAAAGTGTCAACCATTTTCCCGTATCTTCACACCGTTCGGAGATTACGAGATCCTTCTGTCACATTGGAGCCTGCTGTATTTTTTTTTTGGAATCCCTTTTTCTCCAACTTACCCTTTGTTGTGTTCGTCAGTTTTTGTTTTCCCTTTCAAAAAGCTTCACCGTGCCGCTAGCTACGATGACATTCGATGGCATTTCTGGCACCACCGTGAAGTGTAGCGCCATTTTGTGCGGCACCCGAAACGACAATGTTGCTCGTGTGATACGAAAGTGGTCGTCAAAATTGACAAAGATGAGCCCTTCCGGAAAGTGGTCATAAATTATCCCACCCATCATATTCGCTGCCGTTTGTGCGCCCAGCAAATGAATTTATATTAAATTTGTTTTCCTTTTATTTTTGGCCGCCCTGTTACTTCCCACAGAGCGTAAGAAGCTTCGTTTTTGTGTTTTTTTTTGTCGTTTTATATCGTCGTTTCTTTGGTGTCTTGCTAAAGTTGCGATTGCGATGGGCACGGACCGGAAGCGGTCGCGTAATGAAAGCTGCGGAACGGCGAGAGAACCGAAATTTGCATAAAGAAAAGTCATCCAACATTGCTGCCGGCCCTTCCGCATCGTTGTAGCTGACCTTATGGTATGGCCGGATGGTACGAGGGCGTAGACGAGTCGATCGTGTCTACACGTCCCACGCATCAACACTTTCGAGATACGCCTCCGGGGCGCCTACCTAACACGTTGGCTGCACAATGTTTTGACGGATTTGTGTGTGCGTGTATGTGTGTTGTGCTTCACCTTAGGACAAACGGGAACAAATGCTTCGTTTTTTTTGCTGGTACGGGGACCAACCCTTTAGGCTTTTGTTAACAAGGGTAAAACAACGCGGCTATCCGGTTGGCGATGGAACGGGCTGAATGGAAAAGTTGGTTTTCGCTTTTAACTAATCTTGCTGCTCGATATGATGAAGGTATGACGAAGGTCGGGGATAAACTTGGGACTGTTGTTTGAGCCAATCGACCTTAGCTTCTTCGGTGCGCGATTTTGTGGTGAAAAGATAATATGGTTTATTTTTTTCTACGTGCGCGAAGTTATTAAATTTGCCTACAAAAAAATCTTATAAAAAGGTGAGTTGAAGCTCAAAAAGATACCTTTACCATAATGCTGTAATGCATGGGTAGTTTTGGTGTTTCACTTTTTCTCAATCGATATGATTTTTTAAAATAATAAAATAAAATTTTAATGGAGGTGCCTAGTGTTTCGTGGAATAATACACCAGGCGCCTCCATTATATGGACGAGAATCATATTTTCGCCATTGTTCAGACAAGTATACACAGACCGTCTAATTTCACGCTTCAGTGGCTTGCATCCTGCACATTTATGATGAACAAGTAACATCTTATGTCACCGAATCCAACGAGCAGATGAATAATCGTACAGCTAGCCAAGACATGAGTAACGCATTTACAAATATTCTGTCCCAAGTAATGATGGCCGCAATTGCTGCCAGCTCATACGACCGATGCGATACTACACGTCTTAACCACAAATACTCTGGGGCGAACGGCTTTGGCGTTCCGGTCAGCCTTGGCGTCTGTGGCATCTAATGAATCATACGTGACAACCATGGCAAATTAATGAAATCTTAAAGGACCCATCAGCCTAAGCCCTAACCCCGAGACAGCCACCGCAGTCAGGATGAATTTAGTCGCAATTGTTCAGGATGAGCACGTTCGTGGCACTCCGCACTGTCATCGGAGAAGTGTTAAGAATGGGCCCCGGAACGAACGATACCCCGGGACCAAGAAGCTTGTTTGTGCTGTCGCATAGCATAAGTTGACCAGGAAGAACGGGATGATTTAGGGCCGGCCCTTCACCACCATTTGGTACGTGCTGGTGCTCCCGTTAGTATACTCCCGAGTGAGCACACTGGAAGAAAAAAGCCATCAGCTCTGCCTCCGTTACTCTCCCGATCGTGCCAGCGAACAAACACAAAGGATAATAATTAAAAGATAATCCAATTTAAGTTCTTTTTAAATTTAATTAACTGCCCAAGCGAGACCGGCCGTGATCCACCGTGATACCTTGAAGAGCTAGTCGCTTTGTTTGATGTGGTTCACGGTAAATGGGCCGCAGAAGAAAAAAACGGTTTGAAGCAAGATAAAAGACAAAAACTCATCATCGAAATGAAGTCATTTTGTCTCAACGGGACAAACATGTCGCTCAACTAACATTAAATACACGAAAGCTACTGGAACCATGGCGAATGAGGAACAATACGGTTAACGGTGCGGTAACCGTGCCATTTACTGAGATTACACAATGGAATGTTTCATGTTATGGTGAGAGTGTGTGGTAACGATTGAATGAAGGTATTTTTTTTTTGTGATTGTAAAATTTTCTATTTTAAAACATCGTATTACGTTAATAGCTGCGGCTTTCCAGTTGATTTCATCTGTGGCTTTAGTGTATCAAAATGAAATAAAATAAGAGAAACAATACCATTTGTTCGAATTGGAGCATGGTGGGCTAAATGTTGTTGCAGGCTTTTACATACATTGACAAATTGTAGTCAAATTTCCAAAGCAAACAAATCAAATAAGTTAAAGTGAAATTGGGCTTAAATGAATATAATCTGTATTACCAGGAATATTGCATATACGACCAGAATAATTTGTAGCCATGTTTGAATTTTTTGTTCACCTTTTGTTTCATTTTAGAAGTGATAGAAGTATCAAAATATAAGAATGTTTGAACCGTGTACAACTTGTTAATAATAAAATCAGGGCATTTGAATGTAGCAGTTAAGAATTTAGGAGCAACACAGTCATGGAGCATGTTCAACTAATAATTTCAACGAATTTCATCACAATTTAGGTAGTCCGTAACTGTCAGGGAAACTCGTAGCTAGAGTTTATAAAGGAATTCGTTACTGGCTTATCTGACCGACTTATCTGGTGGCTATATGAAGTGTTCACTGAATGATGAATGCTTTAGACAAAGTTAACAAGAATTTCAAAAATTTTTTTTTATCTAATTCTTTTCACGCTTGCCCAAGAAACATGTCCGATGGGAGAACGCTACTCCAAATGTGATAGCATGTTCCAATAAACTGATGATGTTGTCCAGTCCCTGTTGTGCTTGAGTCGGCGAGCACCGTGATGCTTCGAAAGCTACTTTCGTGTGCACAACAGTTAGTTCACAGAGTGAATCACAAACTTGCAACTCTTTTTTGTCAGAATAAACGTGTGTTATAGTGTTATAGGTATTAAATCTTTTGTAACCAAAACAAACAATTTTTTGAGCATCTGCTCTGTTGACACGTTTGCCATGCGGCTGATGTTTACAATCGTGCGGTTTGTTTTCATGATCATATGTCACTTAAGGATCGCGATAATATGGGCCAGCCTTTTGAACCAAGCACCAGGTGGCGCTGAGGTGAGTTATGAGAGAGAGAGAGAGAGAGATAAGAAAACAGATAAAAGGAGTAAAATATAGTCTGTCGGAACTAGGTTATGACCGAGGACGAAGGGTCACTTAGGGTCAGAGTAAATCAGTACAAAATCGAACAGCTGATAGACCGGAACAATTTTTAAACCTGCGTCGACACCCGAAGAAATCAATAAAAATCGAGTTTAAACGCTGTTGGAAAATTCCGGACATACAATTTATTGTTGATAGTGCGTACCAATCAACATGCTCGAATCTTATTTTGATTTTTCTTGAACAAAACTTTATGCTTTTGTAGCTGTATAGTTTTGTCCGAAAGTGTTTATGGAGTACGAGTGACATTTAAGCAGACCAACTCAAAACTCATTCAACACTAATTGGCTTAGGCCAGTCGTAGACTCTAGTGTTATTATTGTGAAACCATCTGTTAATCTCTGATAGATATTTCAAATCTTCAGACATTATTAGCTTCTTATCCACTAAAAACACCTGAGGCGATGGACGAAGCCGCGGGGATCCTCGAGACCTTTTCAATCTGGCTCGCGAAGGAATATTGAGACAGTCAACTACCGAGAATTGACAAGTAGGGTTTCCAGAACGCTTTTTAGTGGCTTTGACAGTTGATAACGCCCGTATTGCAGATACTGCTAGTGGCAAAAAAGATTATACTAATACATTTTGCTCATACAAACTACTATAAGGAGTTAATTCATCCTAAAAATCGTGTAGATTTGTACAAAAAAGGTGGTAAATAATTGAGGTATTAACCCATTTCATGGTCGCAGGTTTAATCCTACAAATTCTTCGCAAGCTGTAAGCTGCTGATGGTTTGGAGGTCTGCATTGTAAAAGCCATAGAAATTGTTTGATCTTACTTACTGTTTCACTTACTCAACTTTAAAAATGGAACAACTTTATACTGTAATACATTCATAGTTCCATTGCTCATAAACGCTTAAGAGACATAGATTCTGAGTAAAACTGACGAAAGCCTCTAAGCTGTTATTGAGAGCGAAGGAAGCTCAAAAGCATTTTTAGCTCCGTATGTCATGAAGTATATTAGAAGAGGTGAAACAGAGAATGGCACCGGACACCAAAGCTCGTTTGGTAATTGTTTTGTCCGTCAACGCACATGTTAAATGGAATATAAACGATAATCGACTGCACTCACAGAGTTAGGAATGGAGATGATTTACACCAGCTCTAACAATATCATCAATCCTAGAATAATCAGCCTGCATTTCGCATTTTAAGTACACCATATCAAATGTCCATTGTGTCCCCGTGTGAACACCAACAGCTAACGATATCCTTTTGGTGAACTTGCAAAACCTTCAACAACAACCAGCCTAACACCACACCGTCCGTTGTCTAACCGTTAGGGCCGATTCGGTTTGTTTACGTACGCCGCCAAACGATCGAAGTGGGCAAGGGCAAATGTTTTGTTTGACTGCTTCCTCCCAGTTAGTGACACACCTAATCGCTGCAGATGTTTGCTTTGTGAAAGCCGATACCGTCGTGCGATACAATCAGTTTTCCCGGGAGAGTTGTTGTTTGTCCCACCCGCATCGCTAACTGAGCCGCGTGACAAACGGATGTCGTTACCATGGCACCGCTAAGCGTTAGATGCGTATCTTGGCAGTGCGGTACATGATTAATGGTGTGAGCTTTGATTCACCTTATGGTCATGGTCTGAAGCTGGGCTGTGTTTGTGAAGAAACAGGTTGCTCGTGTGTGCGACCAAAGCCGATAGGGAGGACACACTGTCGAAAGTTGCTTTTATGGGAGACTTAAGCAGATTAAGAGCCAAGTACACAACGAGATGAAATATTGCAAAAACACGCTAGAGAGACAGTTTTGTGCCTGACGACTCTATCGTTTGGATGCAAAGTTTTATGGTTGAATCGGAGAGAAAAAAAAAACGGATAGAGACAACCTTGAATGTTCTACCCCTTATAGCAGCCATGTTCGATGTGCCTTTTGGGCAGGAAAATTAAAGCGCCGGGAAATTACTTCAGCCCAGTTTGCTTTGCCCACAGTTCGCACAGACGACAGATAAGCGAAGGATTCATCAAAAATGTATCAAAGCGTCTGTTACACAGGACGGCAGCCATAAGTCCGTCCATCGTGTCGGTGCCCGTCGGTTCGATATCGAAACAACCGCTGGCGCTGACAGCTCCATTTCGAGCGTCGGTCGCCATGATGATCTCTTTGACATTTCGGTAACATCAAAGCGTCCGAGATCGGTTCACTCTGTAGGTTAGTGTAGGCAAGGAACGGAAGTAGCCGGCATATTTCAGAACCAAATCGACAGATTGCGTGACCACGGACTCAATTTCTTTATGTGATGTTTTCGGTATTTTTTTGTTCGCTTTCATTCCGAGCCGCTCGTAAATGTCACTCAAGATTCCTATGCAAATGCTCGTGCCAGCAGTGTCCGGAAATGGGCTCTTCTTGCTTTCGCTTCAATGCTTCGGCTCAACCAACGCCGCCTGAACGATCGATTGAAGGTTTCGACGATTTCGTTTTGTGGAACAGAGCGAGACGAAGAAAATCAAGTCACGTGACTACGGCGAGCTACGGCTTGCGGAAATTAAGCAGGCAGCTTTTGATTCCCGAACGGGCTTCTGTGCGAACCGTTCCTGACGGCCACCATCCGAACGATAAGTAGCGGGCGAGAGATGCGCTAGGTGGTGAACGCAGGCATCGGGGTAAAAATACCTTTCCGGTGAGTTCTTTTTTTTCGTTCTTTGTGACATTTAAACGATGGGTTGCTTGTGGGAAATTTTTCTAGCGGAAAAACGGGCCGGGACATAAGCTAGGTAGGAAGATTATTCATATCCAAGGTTTCTTCCAGCTACTTGCCGTCTCGTTAAGTGTCGTTACGTTGAAGAGAAGTAAAAGAAACGAAGAAAGCGAGAATGTACAATTTGTTCTATAGTTCGAATTCCATAGCTTCATGGAAATAAGAAAACAAACAGAAAAAAAACTAGAACCAATCATTTTAAAGCACTTTCGAGTCGCTTTTCGATAGGAAAGATTGTTAAGCGATGTTTCGTCAAGACTTATGACGCAACAGCAACAAACAACAGTGACGAACAAAGGTCTGAGCAAGAGGGTAAAAACAACGCGCTCGCCGGGAGATGGATCATGCTTCGGGATTTGTTATCTGGTTTGGAGAGATTCTACCATTAATTGGAGACAGCTTCGCAAGATTGATGAATGTGTAGAATGACAGGGAAAATGGTGAAACAAAAGCGAAAAAAAAAACCATTGTCCTAAGCTATATTTAGCGATGTATTTTAACGTTTAGCGTCAAATTGTATTAAATTCACAGAATTTGAAAGTGGTTCGTTGAAGCAATACATTATCAGCTGCGTTTTTGTTTCCGGAGTGTATTATTTTAAAATTTTATATTTTTAGCCAATCTGTTAGCGAAGTGATTATTGTAGGGCTATGATGAGTCGTATTTTGGGAAATAGAAGGGACATCAGATACACTTTAAAACAGTAGTTTGTTTACAAAATTAAGACTTTGTTATTTTAAATAAAAAGTAGTAGCATAACTTGACTGACATCTGAAGAAGCGGATTATAACCTTGTTTGTTTAGTAAGAAATTTAAAGTAGTCGTAATATATTTACACAGTTTTATATGATTGTATTCTATGATGACTTGAGCTTGAAAATGTGATAATGTAAAGCCACCTTCTGTGAAGCAGTTGGTCAATCACATCAGTTAAACAAAATCACAAAGCGTTTGACAACTGGTATACCATTTTGACAGTTGTTTTACCAAACGCATAACAAATTTGTATATTTATTTTTAGAATAAATATGCTTAAACTTTGGGCGGCCCGGTGATGATTAGTCTAGTAAGCCAGAAATGGCAGGCATGATCTTAAGAGGTCGTTAGGCCAAGAAAGAAGAAGAAGAAGATGCTTAAACTTTAATGAACTGCAGTGTATGACTAAATAACAAGGTAAAATACATATTTTTAGGTTTTGCTCATATCAAATGTAATGCTTCTGCTGCTGGTAAGATGTGTCAGTAAGTTTTTATAGAAAGAGAGCAACATTTAAGCCAAAAAGCGTCAAAACATATACAAAAACTGTCTTAGGTCACCAATTATGTTGTACTAGCGGTTTTACGGCTCTGTTTTGGACTAGGGGCTATTTTGATTCGTTATATGTCAATTTTTATGTTCTTAGAGTGATATTTCAAGAACTTGGTTTGAAATTTAATCAATTCCATCGAAATGACTGGTTTGTTTCAATTGTTTTTTTAGCGTTAAACTTTCGGTTAACAAGAAAGGAGAATTTAGAATATTCTTGTTTGTTTTCTGCAACAATAATGTTCTCAAACAACAGTCAGAACTGCAAAAATTCTTATAATTTACGCCGTTACTTAATTCGTAACGTAAAACAACAGGCATATGTCACAGAACTGAATGTTTGCACTATTGAGAATATTTGAAAATTTCACGACAATAGTCTTTTACGAAGATTCTCAGAAGGATTTTTGGCCCCGTATGTGTGGAAGGACAATGGAGGAGCCGCTACAATGACGAGCTCTACGAGCTGTACGGTGAACTCACCATCGTGCAGCAAATTAGGCTCGCTAGGCTCCGGTAGGCTGGTCATGTCATGAGAATGGCACCGGACGACCCAGCCCGCAAAGTTCTTTTAGGCCGTCCACATAGGGCAGAGGAGGCGTGGTAGGCTCAAACTGAGATGGAGTGATGGCGTCGATGCGTCCGCCAGAACGGCTGGGATATTGGATTGGCAGACGACGGCGCTAGACCGTGAGCGGCATCGAGGATTGTTGCAGCAGGCCAAGACCGCGAAGCGGTTGTAGCGCCTGATAAGTAAGTAAGTAAGTAAGTCTTTTACGAAATCTGAACCAAAACTGAAACATTTTATCAGTTTTAACCAATTTTAGAGCGTAAAGATCGCAGAAAATTGTCGTTGATAATTTAAATTCACCATAACTGGTTGTACAGTTGAAAATCTATACGTGTTGAATATTAATAACCCGGTCAGTGTGACAGGCCTGTTAACATGTCAACTGACAAAGACGGAAACGGAACATTCTTAGCTGTTACAATAATCTTTTTAAAAACAAGAAAAAAAAATGCCATTTTAAAACGAGTCATCAAACGCGTAATACAGCTCTACTTGCAAAGTGAAAGATGTTTTATATTTACCACGTAATAATAAATTACGTTCAGCTTTTGTCTTAGCTTTTCTTATAAATCTTTGTTCGCTTCTTTCCGCCCAACTATGTTTGCTTTGGTTTAATTAACTCAATAATTTGATTAACGCTTCCTTTTTCCTCACAAAAGCAATTCGTCGTATAATTTCACATTGTTCGTATCTTCCACGGATGATAAATAACAGTTTGCTGTTTCCCTGAAATGAATCCATTTTTCCAAAAAAGATCCACTTTTCATGTTATTACACATTCCACAGAATGTAGCTCACATTGCCCAACCTGGTGCTGCGGTTCGGCGTCTTGCACAAGCAGCAGTAATTAATCAGCGTATTTGTTTATTTAATTAACACGCCACAAGACACGCCGGCACGGTGCAAGGTTGGCAACACGACGGAACGAAGCCAATTGCAGGAAGCTACAGCCCGCACACACGCAAAGCATTGTGCAAAGAGCAAATAATTTCCTTTCTGGGAATGGTAGCGACAAAGGCTCACTGTTCAATTCGGTTAGCTTGTACAGCAACAGTTTTGCGTTTGGGATAGATTTCAATAAGTAGCTGGAAATGCTAAATTTTCTACCGAGTTTTGGAAACAGCAACGTGAAGCATGTCGAATTGGTGTACCGTTGTCCCAATGGAAATGAGTTTTCAACCGAAATCCGGAACAGTGCTACCTTCATTACTAGAATTAAAATGTAAAGACGGGGAGTGTTTTTTTTTTTTGTTAAAGAAACCTTAAATGCTGATGAAATCACAAAACTGTACCGTAGATTAGAAAATTAACTTAAACAACTTTGCAACTCTCGAAGCAACTGTACAGGTGTCTGTGCTAAAACTTCCAGCATCCAGCTGCCAGACACCAAGTGCAATCGTACCGCAGCAATACCAACACACAAAAAAAACGCCAAGCAAAACAAGCCACCTTTTTCCGAGCCCGACTTTTCCGACTAATGAATGGTCGTCTCCCGGGGGGAAATGAAGAGCACACAAAACTTTTTGCCCCATACATTGGTGGCACAAATGGCACCAAAGAAAAAAAAAAGCATAACGCGCCAACGATGCCGGGTTGCTACGTCATCACGGAATCTTATCACGTTTTTCTGTTTTGCTTCGACCGAACCTTGTTTGTGCGCTACCAACGTCTCGTATAGTTTGTTGGAGCTGGGATGGAGAAAGAAAAATTCTCTTTCGTTAGGGATGGCGAACGCGTGATGGGACAAGAAGAAAAAATAATTAATCTTTAGCAAATGTCGACAAGTTTCTAGTGTGGCTTAAGTGCTTGCTCTTGTTGCTTTCCACCGAAGGAATTGAGTTACGAGCGGTCAGCAGTGGTGGGAGCGAGAGATGGAGACGCAAAGAAAACTCCGAAACAGCACATCAAAGACAGCAACACCGAGCACAACTTTTTCATCACATCGAATTGGAACTGTGTGTGTCTGTGTGTGTATGTGTGCGCGGGACAGAAAACTGATGCCCAGAAAATCTGGAACAATTTCGTTCGCTTAGCATGTTCGCTACCAAACTGTTTGTTCGATTGTTTTTTATTGATTGGCCAAGAAGGATCGCCGGCTTACATCGTTTCGGGGAGTTTTTTGGAGTGTGGAAAATTCGCGCAAACTTATCCCGCAATTGTTCTTCCCGCTGTCTTTTCACTTTTGCCTTTGCCGGCATACGGATGCCGCAAGCTTCCCAACGTCGCGCAAATCCTGCACAATCCTATTAGAGGATTATGCATTGCAATTATGTTTTGTTTGCTTTCGGTTCTACACGATTCGTTCATTTGCTAGCGCTGGCCCATTACGACGACGGTTCGATTGTCACAATACGGTGGGGAAGGGGGGGGAGCGGGAATAATGGCTCTATCCGCCGGTCGGCCATTACGACACGAAACCGAATTTTTCGTGGCGTGTCGATAATCCGTTTGTCAGACCGATTGTTGCTGTCTGCTTGCGGGCGATTCCGCGCGACACAACAATTTGCCATTGTGTGTGTGGCCGTATGGTTGCATGAGAGAAGACAATCTGCTTAGGATTAGCACGCAGCTTAATGGAAGGTAAGGAACAAGGGAACAGAAACGGATAATATTTTACAAAATATGTTATTCTTCTTGTAGATTATTTATTTTAACCTTGTAAATATTTTATTCATAACCTTATGAAATACAGTGCCACGAACGGGTATTTTTTAAAGGAACAACTAGTAAACTTTTGAGAATGATTTATTTAGAGCCTAGAGCTGAATAATCTTTATTCTTTTGTCGCTTGTCCTTTATACTGTCAATCATCCACAAAAACACTGGAAGAAAATTGGATATCAAGAGTTCAAAGTGGTCTAAAATAGTTCAGACTTTTTTTTTCATGGATCATACAGGAAAAAAAAATCGGAAATTATGGTAAAATTAATTACGTAATACTTGCGAATGCTCTTAAGTATTATAAATAAAATTTGATATAATTTGTACATATTTGCAACATATATTGTAGTCACAAGTACCGCATTATCATTATCATTGTAATTCTTTTGAATTATGTTATAAAAACACATGCATTGCAATTACGATGCGTTCAGGAATAAGGCCATAGTACAAAGCAAAGATAGTACAAAGTACAAAGTACAAAGCAGAGATCTTCCCAGTTTTTCCTACCTATTTGCTACTTTTAAAAAATTGTTTGTGTTGATTTTTGTTTACATAAAACAATGTACAACCTGGGATCTGGTACGTTAGTTTATGTTTTAAGAAATAGATTTCTACCGCTTTTGCTACTTGATGTTGTGAGAGAGATTTATAACTAAATGGATCATAGTTACTATATTATGTCAGCGGACAAGGAAAATCAGATTTCTTAATTTTTAGCACATTTTGACAAACATCTTGTTCCTGTTCAGTTAAATCTTCCCTTGATTTTACTTCTGCCAATCACAATATTGTTGGGGGCAGCCAGGAGGTGTATACGATAACGGCGCCGGTCTTCATCATTGCGCAAGTTTCCTGGGGTTATTTTGGGCTCTTAAAGTGGCTTAGTTCATCCGTAGGTTTTTATATGGTGTCAAACAGTTGAATGGCGTATTATCGAATTGAAGAACATTGTCAGAACTAAATGTGACTTATTCGCAATTTATTTTTTTCTCAGCTTTCTATAGATTTATGACATATGATTTGATGTGTTCCAAACTTCATACTTGAATTTTATGCTATTTTTACTTGTATGCATTATTTATTGCTCATATGCAATGTAATTCAAATCGGCTTTCAGTGTAGTTTGGTTTGTCATGCTACAATCTAATCGGGTTGAACATACAATGACGCTAAGAGAAATCCTGACACCTTAAAATATAACATTTTTTTCACTTTGAGGAAAATTTTATTGCCAAAGTTTGGGGCAATCTTGAACCTTTTACCTCTGATCTCCTTACAAATCTTTCCAACTCAAATTAATTACACTGCGAAACACTGATTGAAAATCACTTGCCAAACGGCCGAAATGAACAAAAGAATGGAGAAAGTCCGAGTTTCGTGAACCCAGGCCATTGTATATTTTATAAAAATCATTTTGCATCGATTGATTCATAAAGGTCGTCCTGACAGTATTGCTACACATTTTGCTTTATACTGCTAATATTTATGCTACATTGATGGTTGTCTGTCCATTATTAAGAAATCTAGAATTTTCCACACTTTTCCAAAGAAAGGTTTGGCAACAGATGTGTGAAATAAAAAATTGATAATAATAGAATTGTAGAGCCTTGAACAGTGACAATCATAATTTCACTCTAGCAACTATTCCTTTTTAAGGTGTTCAGGTTTGCGTGCCAGGCACTATATGTTTCTGACACCAAATGTACTGTTTCTTATAAAATTAAAGAACAGATTTTAATAAACGTTTCCTTCAAATGCATAAACCTAACCTGCTAAATGGAGTGATACATTAAGAAACACGGCTTAAAACTCCACAAATGGAGACGCCTGGTGTTTCACCCCACACTAACAAAGCTCGATGCCTTTTCGCTCGTTTAGGGTTAATGACGTGCACATTTGATTTATCGATACTCATAAATAAACGTTCACGTACAAATCACGACTGAAAGTAAGAATTTCACCACTTGCTCGGGTGTAGAAAAACATCATCACCATCAATTTTACCGCTTCGAATTTTCAGTGAGAAGAAAATTACAAAACGAATCACTACCTTACCTTCTTGTTCATCTCCACTGTTCGCGTAAATTAGACACCCGTAGCGCGAAACAAAAAAACACAACTAAATGATTGATGCATCAAGCTCTTTCAAGCTCATCAACGGTTCCCTGTGGTTCCCAGCTGGGAGGGAACCAGAATACACCTAATTGAATCCCACAGCCACCCATTATTTAGCACCGCTTCGTTTTTTTTTTTTTTTTTGCAGTAGCTCCTGCTGACCCCCAGCGTGTGTCCTACCCGGAAATCGGGCACCGTGTTGCACAAATAACGAAAAACTGAAAGCATTCGCGATCATCTAATCCTTTTTCGCCAATTGTTCCTAATTGCAGACACGCAAGCTGCCATTTTCCCAGCGCTGGCCACCCGATGCGAGGGCGAAAAAAAACAAACAACAAGCAAACGATAACCTTGTTCCCACAGAAGCGTTTCAGCCTGTGTGTGTGTGCGGTGATTCACCACAATTTCCGGTCGTCAATCTTCCCGCTTTTCACCCACCATTCATCATTCACCCCGCGTACCGTGTGTGGTTTCGGCGGGCCGCACCAAAGCAATATTCGCATTGCGATGATTGAAATTAATTTATTTTTAATTTGCTTTCCCACCGCACCGCTGCGTGTTTACGAGCGTGTATGTTTGTGTGTGTGTGTGTGTGGCGAGAATAAGTGGAGCAGATGTTCTACACCGTTCTCACAGTCGGGCGCACAGGACAGTGGCTGCTTTCCGTGGGTAATATTTATCATTTTATAGTACCATCGCCAGGTAATGTGGCATGTGGCAACGAAACTGGGAAAAAGGGGGATACAAGAAACTCATCCATCTTCCATGGCAAAAATGGCCTTCAAGGAGGGGCGGCTGAAACGTGCAAAGGGAAAACGGTAAACGAGGAACAATTCAACTCCTTCCAGCAATCCGTAAAATCCGTTCCATGCTTCATGCACAGCCGAAAAAGTGGCGACGGAGACGGAGTGAGTGTGAGCAGCGGGAAAAGGTACAATTTTCCTCTTCTTGATGAAAACCCGGCCATGGTGGTGGTGGTGGTGGGTCGGAATTCAAAACACCATCACATAAGCTACGGTTCAAGAGCACAACTTTATGAATTTATGAGCTTATCCTCTCGCAGCGCATTAGAAGCTACGAGCACCGAGGCCACCGGAGCCCTGAAATATCATAATTTTCATGTTTTATGAAAAGTTATTCAGCTTCACAGTGTTGTGGGAAAAAAATAGAAAGGGGAGTTGCATTTTTCGAGAAACGAAACGAGAAATCACATAAACAGGGCACGTGATCCAGCCCACTGCAAGCGTGGTGCGTGCGAACGAATCGTTTAGAGGGCAATGAATTGGTTGGCGAAATTTAATGTCTGCTTTTTCGACACTGATTTATGCGAATAGGCGACAAGCAGGGGCCATTCTTCATCACCATCTGATTCACCCTGAAACGTTGCGGTATAGCGCCTACGGAACCGAACACCGAAATAAACAAAAATGTGGAAAAATATCGAATCAAACCTCAAATTTCCGATTGTGGACGTAACGACCGCATTGCGAGGAGACTTTGGAGCAGAACGGGAAGCGGGGGGTTGTGTGTGTGCTATAATGTGCACACTAAAGCCCATACACCATAACTATAGATTAGCCATTCCGGACATTTACTCGTGCGTGAAGGCCACTCTCGGGTTGCGATTTATGAAGGTTTCCTTTTTTTCCCCCAGTTGCCGGTCAAGAATAGACAAGCAGGCTGAAGAAGAATGACTGGTACTGCAATCTACTCCAACCCGTCGGCCTCCTGGCCATCCTCCTCATCATACCCCGTTCCGGTGGGAGTGACCCAAATCGCGGTCAAAACCATAACCTGTGAACCCTTCCCGGCCAGCAGGGAAACGGTTGGGTTGTGGGTCTCAGGGAATTGACGTTCGGAACGGGACCCATCCGGCCGTCCACACAGGAGGTCTCTGCATAATTGAACTTTCTCGGGCCACCCCTAGAGTCGTTCGTTTCAGCATAAATCGAAATCGTGTTTCGATGCTTTTTTTCCCTCTTGGCTTAGGCAAAACGTGACTGACTGGCGGGTTGCCTAACTTACAGGCGTCGGTTAGACGCGGCGTTCAAAGTCGTTTGGCGACCGGTTTTGATGGTGTGCGTGTGTGTGTCTGTTTGTGTGGTGCTTCGAATCGATAATAAAGCAATAAATGTTGTTGTACTTTTTCCTTTTCCGTTCATTTCCTTCCAACCAAGGTTACGCCTTTCGATCGTTCTTGGCCGAGGGTGGCACGTCTACCGAGCTGGGAAACTACCGGAAAGGGGAAAAAGGGATACCGCCGGGCAATAAGCGGCAATCATACAGCAATCACTTTTCCATAAAAAGTGGAAGAAAACACTATTACCGTTTGATTTGATGCAAGTGTGTCGTCGGGAAGAGTCCAACAAACTAGTATAAAGCTCGTTTCACAGCGCGGTTTTGTTGAACGCGAGACAAACGCGTCCACCCCGTGTGTGTGTGTGTGTCTCTGTGCTCGGTGTGGTTGCAGAGAAACAAGCTCACTTCTTTGCGTTGAATTATTTATGACAAGAAGCGAATCGTCGTCAACACAAACCAAAAACGGAGGTTGTTCGGAGGTCGAACGCTGTCATTCGCGCCGGTTCAAGTTGAAGTGCCTGCGACCGTGGTGGGCTCGTCATACAGACGACAGCACCAAACCGTAAGGACACGTTGAGATTTCATTTTATTTATTTTGTTCCACCAATTTGCAGCTCAATCTCGACGGCGGGCACACAGACTCGGGTACCGATTTCCGAGAAAGCTGCCACTCGTCTACCATTACTAACACTCAAACGCACACGCACACACAAGCGCACCTGTTAAACGTGTACGGGGTGCGAATATGGAAAGGATTACGGATGTGCTACTGGAATGATTTGAATAATTTCAACCCCCGAAATGTGTGACCCTTGCCGAGGTAACGCCGGTAGCCCTTAAGGGAAGGGTAAGCTTCGAGTGGCTGCTTTTGCACACGGGTCAACCCTGGGACTGGGCTGTTCTGGGAATTGAGCAATCAAACATCCCTTCCCGGTAGCATTTGTTTGGGCCGGGTGCAAAAGCAATGATAAATATGAGTAATTTCTTTCGTAAGAACTTCCGTGCGGTTTAGAAATAGGACAGGAGACCCGAACAAAAGTAGTGGGAAATGGAGGCATTCGATAGCATGTACATGTTTCCAGATGATTAGTTGTTGATTGTTGCCCGGCCATGTAGCTTCTAATTGATATGTATCTCCGGTCGAAAATTGTTCTTTCTCTCTCTCTCGCTCTTTTGTGTTATGTTGATGAAATGCGTTACAATGATGGCGTTTACGAGTGATTTGAATGTGTAATGGTACGTGTAATGATTAAAAGAAACTGCTCAATCAGTGTTTGAGGGCTGATAGTATATGAAGTTTTAACGGGTGTTACAGCTGTGTTTGAAAAAGGCAACATAATTTTCCATTTCTGTATATATATAGTCATCATCGAAGTTAATTTCATGTTTTTCATTTAATACATTTGCAAAGCCTAGTTAAATGAAGACTTTTTGTTTACATAGATTGCTGTTTCTCAATCCGGATGAATGCAATTTTCAGCAGCAATTTTAATCTCCGTTTCGACAGCTTAATATATCTTACAGTTTTTTTCCAAAAATATAAAAGCTCGCTCGTTAAAATCATTTTTAAATAAAAGCTTGACAAACCTAGAGTTACATTTCACAGAACTTCGGCCAGAAATAAATTAGTTCTTAAGCTAGAAATAAGCTATCTATTCATCCATGATTTTGGCCTGCGAAATAATTTAAATGAGTTCTTTTCATCTAATCTAACCAGTAATTCTCAATCGGGAGGAGCTCGCACATGTTTGGGGTTGGCATGCTTGGGCATCATTGGCATGTTCAACCATTTCATTTCTTAAAGTACTCATTTCGAGTTGATGACGATACCTTGTTGTCATATTGGTGGTACTTTTGAACTACTAAAAACTCGACAGTCACAGCCAGCTCTACACGAAAAATATGAAGATGAGACAGGACATCCTTTTCGCTGATTGTGTACCATAGTTTCTGTTGAATGCTCCGGTCAGGATCTGATCCAGTCTTCCATTCTATAGAATTTTCCTCCACCAGAAGTACTAGAATAGTCAACTTTTTTAGGTGTGGACCAAGCAGGTGTTACGAACAAACTTTCAAACAAAAATCTTTCACTTTTCTCATCATAGCTACCGTAAATTTATTTTACTTTTTAGTTTGAATGTAAAGCACATATCAAATCCTGACTGAATTCATCATAGTCCTTCTTTTTAATAATCAATATCAATCCTCTATTTTACTAATCGATATCAAAGAACACGAGAATAAAGGATCCAGACTGACTGGCTGTTAGAATGTTTCGTGCTTTCGTTTCAACCTTTCGCACAGTGTCCTGTGTCTCATCATTGTCTATGCACGACCCAATCCCAATCCGTCCTGCATGAAAGCGTCTTTCATCACGCATCGTTCATATTATATGCCAGCGGGGGAAAGAAAAGCACAAAACTAAAGAAAGCTCACCAGAAGGTAGGTAGCGCCGTGGGCGAATACCCAAAAAGTTGGCCCGACCCGATCGGTAGGTCTGTTGTCTTTGCCCGCCGGGTAAAGCTACTTATCGCATTAACAAGGATTTTGGAACACATCTAATTTACTTCGTATCACTCGTCGTCAGCTCGGTCGTAGCGTCAAATCCTTCCACCTGCTTACCGGCACACACAGAATCTCGCCGAGTTCAATCGCATACCAACCTTCTTTCTAACACCGATCAGCGTATTC